>RJWH01008323.1:0-31657 GCA_004363575.1 Solenodon paradoxus
TGTACTCAGCTCTGTTTAAATGGATCTATTTATACCTGGATATGAACTTTTATTGATTGATTGAAAGTTATCTTACTCAGTTATTCTGTTACCTTAAAATCTTTTAAGAATTTTAAACTACCTTAGTTATCCTTGGATGATGGTTATTCATGAAGTAAGAATAAAGTATATGTGAAATATAGGTAAAACTAAATGGATACTGATAAAATATTGTTATTATTGTTTATGAATTAAATATATAATTAAAATAATTTTCAAAAATTGCGTATTATTTACAATGTTAAATGAACTTCAAGCACTTTTTGTTGCTTTAATTTATGGAATGATTAAAAGTAAGATTAACATTAGGTATTCATAATTCAGGGATTTATGCTGAACTTTTTGAGTATTCAGAGAGAACAGAGTAGATAACTTCAAAGATAATGGAGGAAAAAAGGAATAGTTTAAGTTTGAAAGAAGGCAAGACAGGAGAAAAACAACCAGAGCAGGTGAATATATAGAAGGTAGATCATCAGATGGTAAAATTAAACCCAACTATACCATTAAGTATAAAAGCCCTCAATTAGCCAATTAAAATTAAGGTCATACTTGATTAAAAAGAAAATTCATTTATGTATTATCTAAGACATAAAAGAAAGGAAGCATAATATTGAAATTAGGGGGGTGATAATATGATAGGTAAATTTTGTTTGCTAGAAGTGATAAATATATATTGAATACAATTGGTTTTGTCACAAAATTAATAGAAATATGAACTGACTCTAAATATAAAACTTCCAACTCAGCAAGTTAATGTAACAATTCTGATTTGTACTAATAATATGACTTCAAAATATAAAAACAATATTGATACTACAAATGTAAAGAAAAAAGGGGACTTGATATAATAAAAATGATAGTGCTATATAGTAGTTATTAATAGTATAAGATAGCAAATGCAAATAAATATGAAATATAGATAAAATGGAACCTATCTTCTGTAAAAGTTAATGCAGTAAATGTCGGACAGAATTTGAATAGTTCTTTAATTTTATGAAGAGGAAACCCTAGTTTTTATTTTTCCAACAAGGTTAATTCAAGGCAATTTTTCTTTTCCACAGAACAATTAAGAAAGATTTTTTTCACAATATAAGAAACTACAATTTTTTGAGACAATCATATTCATTATGCCAAAACTTGAGAATTTACAGAAAAGTTACAGAACAATCCTGATGGAAAAATTCTAAATAAAATATAAACCAATTCACAACATATAAAAGGGATAATGGATCACATCCAAGTTGGATTTATTATAAAATAAGACAAATTTACTTTAAACATTCAAAAATAAATTTTTTATCGTCTCATAAAAGAATAAAGAAGAAAAACCATTCAATCCTCAAGTGCTTTTAGGAAAAATATATGCATGACAGATTTGTGGCATATTGGGAACCAAAAGAAAAGTTTTCAATCTTATAGAAGACATGTATTAAAAATCTGTGGAAAATGTCATGTAATTGCTGGAATTTGGAAGACTATTTTTGATTGGGTCCTGAGTAGACAAGGATACATACTATTGCCATTCTGTAGAAGCATTTTATTGGATGTCTTAGAATGTACAGTAAAGGGAGAAAAGTAATAAATATATGAGTATGACACATTTTAATGATTTTTGTGTACGTTGATTATAGAAAAGCATCTCCAGCTATTAGCTAGAATTCATAAATGACATTAGCCAGGTGGTTATGTGTATATATATACATGTGAAATGTAATTGTTTCTGATAACTAGTAACTTACTCTACACATTAAAATTACCTCATGTGGATAGGTTCCCCATTCTTCAGATATATGTCAGCACACCCTGCCTACCACCAAATCACAAAGTGTTTGCACCATTGTCCAGTGGGCTCCACCACCACTTGCACCAATGCACTCTTCCATTCCCTTTTGGTAACCTCTATTCTATTGCAAGCTTTCAAGTGTTGGTTTTGTTTCATCTATTCCTTCAGTTTGTCTATTCACATTCCACCTATTAGCGAGGCAATCTGGTACTTTCTTCTTTTGACATATTTCACTTAGCACAATCCCCTCTAGATATGTCCATGTTGATTCAAATGACAGGGTTTTATCTAATTTAATGACTGTACAGTACTCCCTTTTGTGTGTATATATACATATATACATAATTCATCTATATCTATTCATGTGATGGTGAACACTTAGTTTCCAATTCTTAGTTTTGTGAATAGGGCTGCTATAAATATGGGGATGCATAAATCTTTGCAAATTAGTGTTTTGGTGTCTTTTGGGTATATACCCAGAAGCACCACAGCTTCTGTATCTAGTCATTTGTTGATGGACATTTAGGTTGTTTCTGGGCTATTGTGAACTGTAGCATAAGGGAACAGATAATTTCTTCTGATTAGCAATTTTATACTCTGGGTATATGCCTAGGAGTGGGATTGATGGATCAAATCAAGATGGTAGTGCCATCTCTTTTTTTGAGGATTCTCCATATATTTTACCAGAGAAGTTACACTAATTTAAGTTCCCTACCAATGTGAGGGAGGATTCCTTTTTTCTTTTTTCTCCAATCCTCTAGAACACATGTTATTTCTAGACTTTTGGATACAGGCTATTGTTGATGGAGCGTGGTGGTATCACATTGATGTTTATATTTACTTTTCTCCTATGATGAGAGATGTAGAATTTTTTGTGTGTCTGTAGGGCAGCTGTGTGTTTTCTTTGGACAGGTCTACGTTCAGTTTTTTCATTGTTGTTTACTTATTTTTGTTGAGATGTTGAGCCCTTTGTATATTTTGGAGATAAAGCACTTATCTGATATATGTTGTGTGAATATTTTCTTTAATTCAATGAGAAGTCTTTGTTTTAATGCTGGTTTCTGATGCTGTGCAGAAGCTTTTTCTTTTGATAATCCCTATTATTTAGTTTTCATTTGATAATTTGTGCTGTAGCTGTTCTTTTCAAAAAGATCTCTTTTACTTTGAGATCGTGGTGTTTCCCCCCACACACATTTTTCCAAGTATTTTTGTTTTGTTTTAGGATCTTATATCTAGGTCTTCAATCCAGTTTGAGTAAACTTTTGTGTGGTGCTAATGAATACGCTAGATCATGGTATATTATTAATTTATTATGCTTCTGAGTTCAGCTTTCCAAGAATTTGGTGAGGATTTTTGTATTTATATTCACCTGTGATATTAGTCTTTAGTTTTCTTTTTTTTGTTGCTATCTTTATCTGATTTGGTGATCAGCTCAGTATTGACTCATAAAATGTATCTAGGAGTTTTTCCTCATCTTCAATTTTGTGGCAGAGTTTAAGGAAGATGGGGATTATCTCCTCTTTGACCATTTCATAGAATTTACTGGTGAAGCCGTCTGGACCTATGCTCTTGGTTTTTTGGAGATTTTTAATTTCTACTTCAAGTTCTGTGCTTGTGATTGGTTTGTGTAACATAACTGTGTTTACCTGCTTCAGTTTTGGAAAAGTGCAGGTTCTATGAATCTGTCAAATCTGCATTTTTTCACGTTTGATGATTTTTTTGAAAGTAATTTCTCATAATTATCCTTTGTACTTCTCTGCTGTCAGTTGTAATCTCACCTCTTTCATTTCTGATCCCTGTTAACAGGTTTTTCTCTTTTTGTGAGTCTAGTTTAGGTCTATAAATTTTGTATATTTCTTCAAAGAATCAACTCTTGGTTTCCATGAACTTTTGGATGGTTCTTTTGTTTCCAGTTCATTTGTTTCTGTTGAATAATTTTTAATTTTTCCTTCCTTTTGTTGATTTTTAGTTTTAATTATTCTTCCTGTTATAGCGAGGTTAGGGATTTAATTTGTACACTGTTTTTGATGAGCACTTCTATGTCTATAGCCTTACATCAAGAATTGCTATTACCATGTCCCACATGTTCTGATAGCTTGTCTCTTCATTTTCGTTTATTTTGAGGTAAGTCTTAATTTAATCTTTAGTTTCATAGATGATGCATGAATTGTTCAGAAGCATATTGTTCAATCTCCACATCTTTGTGGTTCTTGCAGTTTTGTTCTGATTCATTTCTTGTTTTATCCCCTTGTGGTCAGAGGAGATTATTACTATAATTTCAATCTTGCTAAATTTGCTCTAACTTGTTTTGTGTCCCAAGATGTGATCTATTCTTGAAAATGTTTCATACACCCTTGAGAAGAACATATAATCTCTTTTGTTGGGGTATGATACCCTGTATATATCTGTTATGTCCCTGTGCTTTATTGTTTTATTTAGAGTCCTTATGTCTTTGTTGATTTTCTGTCTGAATGATTAATGTAAGTGGAGTATTGAAGTCCCCTACTATTATTGTATTACTGTCACTGTTTGCCTTTAGCTCTGTCAAAATTTGTTTTGTATATTTAGATGGGCCAACTTCTGATGCCTATATGCTAATGAATGTTACTTCTTCCTGATAAATTACTTCCTTGACTATAACATACTACCTTTCCTTGCCTTGGATTATCCTTCCCAGGTCAAAGCTTATCTTGTTTAAAATTAGTATTGCAGTTCCCAATTTCCTTTCATCACTGCACTTTTGATGTATTTATCCATAGTCTTTGACTTTGAAACTACGTTTGTCTTTGGATGTGATATGAGTTTCTTGCAAGCAAATTATTGATTATTCCTGTTTTGTCATCCATCCAGTCATTCCGTAATTTGGTGTATCAGTTCCTTCACTTTTAGGGTAATGCAGATTTATTGTTGTCATTTTTTGTTTTTTGTTGTCTGTTGCTTTGTTTCTCATTTATTTTTATTTGCTTTTTCCTGTCTATAGCTTTTGGTATCAGTTTTTTTCAATTTTGCCTATTTCACAGCTTTGTTTCTCTTCAGAGTTAGGTTTTATAGCTGTCTTCAGGATTATCACTCTTTCCTCGCTATCATAGTTTTATGAAGTGTCACCATATCACTTTTATGCTTCTATGCATTTCATAATCCACCCCCTGTCGTTGGTGATTTTTGTTATCTCCTCTTTTTCTTGTCTTTGCTTCTGCATTTGTTTTCCTATTTATCACCATTCTTGTGGTTTGGAGCATCTTTGCTTTCTTTTTTGGTTGTTTTGTGTGTCTCTTACATCTTAAATTTTTACAGCTGTTTTTTGGAACTCATTCTGTTAGGTTGTCCCATTTAATGTCAATGGAGCACTTCTCTTGGGAGGTGATGAAATCTTCCTCTGTTTGGGACATGCTTGCTTTTTTGGTGACTTTGCTTTTGGTATGGCTTTCTTCTATGTCTTAGATTTAGCATGGTGTTGTTTTCTCTTTTTTAAATATTTTATTTCTTGAGTGGCGATGTTGTATCTTGTTGTGGTCAGTATCATCCACTTAACTTCTGCGTAATGCGGGGTTTGTACTTTTCATTGTAATGCTCACTTTTGGTGGGCCATAAATTCTGTTTTAGTGGTATCTTCTGGCTTCTGTAGGAATGTGGGGCATTTCTCAGCTTGCACATCGCTGATAGAAAGTGCTCCAATTCAAGCCCTGAATTTATAAACAGCCCTTGTGAGTTCTTTGGAGCCCACATATCTCCAGCACAGGGGCCAGGGATTTTTCAGGTAATTACTATTTTACTCCTATGTTTCTCTCCCCAGTTCCTTAGCTAGAAAATTTGATTGCCTTTTAGACTAGTGTGTGCTCTTTTAAAGACTGAGGTGGACGTAATGGGTCTCCCTCTGTCATGTTCTCTGGAGCCTTGTCTGGAATCTCCAGGTGGGTCCTGCACTCTACTAAGCTTATGTTTTGAGTTGTCCTCTGGTGATGCTTGCAGCTCTGCAATCAGGGAAAATCTACCCCATGAGTCCTCCCCTGGGGGTTGTGTTCACAGTTCTCCAGAGCAGGGTAGTGGGCAGCTTACAGGTAGGTAATTGTCTTGTACTCTCATGCAGCTTTTTAAAGGAAAGTTGCAGGAAGGAATGAAAGCATATACACAGGCAGGAAGGATGTGGAAGAAGCACTTTATTTTTGTTTAGTTCACATTGGTTGTTATCCCAGCTCTGGGCTTGAACCTGAAACCTTAGGATGTATGTGGACTTATTCCCAGGTTTACTAGACTTATAGGCCACCGGGGTCCACCCCCATGCAGTTTTAGAGATCCTTTGGGTAATCGGTGTGTTCTTGCTCCACGTGGCTTCTCAGTCAGGGAGGAAGATTCACATGCTCACATGCACATTTTAAAACAAATATTAAAAAAAATATTTTAAAAGTAAATACTGAGAAAAACACATGGTCTTTTCCCAAAATTAGAGAGACAACTGTAAAGACCAAATTCAGGCCATACAGCAGGATTATAAATATAGCTTTAAAAAGTTGGATATGGTTGACATTATGTCGAGCAAAAAATAAACTCATCATTTCTTGGGTTTAATTCCTAGGTCATGATGTAGATACAATTTCCTGCCTGCTTTTATCTTGTGGAAGGGAGAAGGGAGACAGAAGACTAGTAAAGATAATTTACCTCTGACTGATACTGGGTGTTAGTATTGTTTATTATGAATTCAGAGAATCTAATGAGGTATGACAAGAAAAATCCTAAAGATTCCCTGTACCCACTCCTATAAAAAGAGGGAAATATCACAATTAGTGGAATTAGTTTGACCTGAGGGGTCTCCCTGTGATCTCACTATTGTGAGGGAACTTTATCACAATCCTGTGGATCTAAGATCAGAAAACTATTTTCCATAGGCCTAGTAGATCTCAAGAGTCAGGTAGTTGTGCTTGGGACTAGTGAACACAACTGGACCAATGAACCCAGACCCCTTAGGAACTCATCTATCTCCATGATTAATGTTTAGTGAAACTTTTCAACCAATGCAAAAGTCTCAAAGATGTAGAAAACATTCCCTGGTCCCTGGAATCTAGATGCACTGCTGGGGGGAGGATGGAGAACTTGAAATAACAGATGTTGCCAGCTAGTGGTTGTGTATATGACATATGCGCCAGCTTTCATTTTTTTTGTGGGAACTTAAAGCACTTCTCTGGCATGTAAATAGGAGGAAATAACTCTCAGTTATTTGCCTTTATAAATTTAGAAAATGATGGAAGCCATCATAGCCTGTCATCAGACACAATCATCAAGCATACTCTTGTTCTTTACCCCCAAATATTCATAGCACATATAAGGCTAATCTTCCTGTAAGATATAGAGGAGTTTTTTTAATTAGTGATATAACTTTTATTCTAATGATAAAAATCATAGTAATGCATAATTTTAAATCTAAAATATAGCTTTAATTAATTTTGAGCTTTGTAAGCATATCAGGGAAGGAGCTCATGAAATTCTTGGGAATAATTGCAAACAAAAGTTAAGACAGAAATTACTAGGAAACTTGGGTAGTATATCAACACAGTATCATGTAAACTGCCACTGAAAAATGTATCTGTATATAGCAAATCTAATCACTATAGGTCATTGTATCCTCAAACTAGGAAAGAAACTAAAGCTAAAAAGAATTACTAATGGCAGTATTTAATATGTAGGTTACCAACTCTGTTAGGATTTCTCAAGATTCAAATGTTAATACAAAGCTTTATGCTGTACTAACGAACATTTTATGGATAAGAAAACTTCAGAAGAAATATGACATCTGAATATACCTTTATAAATGACAAAAACTGATGGGATTTTCAGGAACTTGGAAGAATAGTGTTTGGACACTTTTAGAAACTGCTCTAGCTGAGTTGGTCTCATACAAAGAACCTTCCTTGGTGTAGAGCTCTTCACCCCTTCCTGCGAAAACGGAAAAGTAAGTGGATATTTATCACACAGTTGTCATCTGAAGGAAGAGAGTTTAAAAGAAAGTGCTAAATGTAATCCAGATGAATGCTAAACTGAAGAAATGTGAGTTTTTCACTTGTTTTTTTCTCCATGGTTGTAATTCACAAGATGGCTTAAATGTATTAGAATACTTTGTATGAATGATTATAAAAGTCTTCATTAGTGACATCCAAGCAGGCTGAATCTTTCTCTGTGAGCAAAGCACAAAGGCATTCAGTTTACTTTGAGAATCACAAAGACAGTATTTGCAAAGTAATCGCTAGTTGATTTTTCCTCTTATAACCATTTTTGTATTATAATTTAGAAAAAGGACTCAAAAAAGGTTCATTTGCTAAATGTTAAGTCTTTCCAAGTATCAGAGCCTGAATGTTTGTATCTGTCTGTATTTTTGTATGAGAAATCAGGATCTTTGTAAATTTATGGAAAGAAAAAATTCACATTTCCAAATTAGTATAATCAGAAATTTGTACAGTTTTTAGTTTTTATTATACTATGTAAATTTGGTAATAGTACCCAAATAAGAGGTTTCAGTTAATACAGATTCTGCTGAAATAATTTCTTAGACAAAATTTTATAAAGTAATGCATCTGTGATTTTAAGGACAAAGCACTCAGTGATGACCTAAGATGTGTAATTGTGAGTTTAGATTGGAGAGAAATAGTGTTAGATTCTCAATGCTATACATTAGTTCAACTATCAGAAAGATATACCCTACTGAAGAATATTCCAGGAATGGTTTTGGAATCAATGTTCACCAACTATCATTCTTAGAGTTTTGGAGAAGGTTTGATACTATAACCCTGAAGATAGGCAAGTATCTCGGGTTTAATAAAGAAGCAAATAATAATTTCAAAGAATGGCAATAAATGAGCCATATAAATAAGCCTCATGTTTATCCTGAGAACAATTTTAGGGAAGTCAATTAAATAGGTGTTTTGAAGAGCACTTAGGATAAAAGTCTAGTAGCATATATTCAGTAAGAGTTGTGCCAAACCTGCATTGTTGCTTGACTGATCTCAAAAATAGGTTTTAGATATAGACAATCAGGATATTTCCAGGCTGACATTATTATGGGGATACAGTTGGCATTTACCTCTGCCCACAGTATCTCCTAGGGCTGATAGAAAAGGACAGTTAGCCTCTGATCTAGTAATTTATGCTCATTGGCAAAAATTAAAGGATAAGTGAATACAGAAAATAATAAACTCTCCCTTAGGCTGCTCGCTACTCAGTTAATAGATCATTAGAATGTGTTCTTAACAGAAGCACAGAAAGCCAACACTTTTTAGTGTCATAGAGACAACTTATATCTTTGCCTTTCAAGACTCTTCAAAAGATTTACTATCTTATCTTTTTAGATTGGCAACTACTTGAAAACAGGGACCATATTTTTTGTTTCACAGTAATTATCAAATGTCTTTCCCTTTAATGGGGTTTTAACTTTTAACTAATGATTGTCAATTATAAGAGATAGTCTAGTGTTATACAGCATAGAAGACATTGTTACCTCCATAACTGAAAGATAGCTTCTGGTTAGTAGAACTCCCATTTCATACAGGAATTGAATATGCTTCAATGGACCCTTCTCAGCTCAACAATGAATATTGATAAATCTAAGACATTCACTCTCAGCTCTGTTTAACCCATTACCCAAATTCTTCAATGGCCCCTTCTCTATTGTAAAATGTTGATGAAAACATTGTTTTCACGTCCTTAAAAATTAATATAAAGTCACAACAAATATAAAGGAGAAATCATTTGAAATCAATTTGCAACAAAATTGTATACAGTTGTGACCAAGTTGTGTATTTAAATAAAATGAAAGGTAATACAGTTTTCATGTCTGCACTCATATCTTGAGTCATTATAATGCAACCTACATATATACCTATGAGTTTCACTGGAGAATTCAAATGCTGAAACTGTCATCCCTAATTGTTGACATCATTGATCTGAACTGGCAAATGTGGTATATATTTCCTGATTGACCTTCATTTCTGTTATTTCTGTTTACCAAAATTCTGTCCAGTTACAGTGCCCTCTATTGACTATATATTGTAGGACTCTCTTATTCTTTGGTTCTGTTTGTGTTCAAGAGATTGGAGGGCAGGGGAACTATAGAGGTTAATGATTATTCCACAGGTTCCTTATTTACTAGGTCTCTTTGGCCAAATTGTCTCTCAAAAGAAGGTCAATGTTCCTTTCTCATTTCAAAGTGGTTTTTTCCTAGACTTCTCTCTGCTACTACCAGAATTATGGTGCTGCCTACTGTGATTCTTTGGATCTTCTCCCACACCTTTGTAGTCTCTTCGTTAATAAATATTTATTGAATTTTCTTAATTTGAGAATTTGTTTTCTTTTCTTTGTTTATAATCATGAGAGTTCAGATATATCCTTGCAATATAAATTCATTCTGAATCATGTAGTTTGACCAGAAGTATTTTGCCTTAGTCCACAATGTTATTTCTTTTCTTTTACTTGCAAAATTATCCCATGATATCACGTTAAAGATCAACTTACTTAAAAAGCATTTTGTACCATGTCACCTTATACATCAGCTATTCTATAACACTGTTTAGCTATTTAAATATTGTTTAAACATGTGAAGGTCTTTAGTATTGATTGTGAATCAAGATACATTTATATGTAATGATAGGCTATCATAGATTTGATTTTATTTTGGGAAGCAAATATATATATATATATATAAACTTGCATATACATACATACTTAGATAGTAGATCCAGCCTCTGAGTTTTCATGTTTTTATACTAATAATATGGAATCTCAAGAGGAAAATGAATTAGTGTCACTACCTTGTGATAGCGAAATTGTAGTACATATTAGAAATTGGAGGTTTTTTAGAAATTAAGAATTCTTACAGTTTCCTTAATAGCCAAAGTCACTCCTCATTACTACACATGACTTATGGACAGGTTTTATTCATCATCAATTATTCAACAAGTAGAAAATGTCAAAGTATGTCCTAAACTATGCAGCAAATTAAATGAAAAAAGTGTACTCTCTACTTATAAAATCTTTTTTAATATAATTTTTGTTTGTTTACAAAACCATGCACATAGCACATTTTAATATATTGAACTTGTTTCTCAGCATTCCAGTGTCCTTTTGTAGAAGAGAGGAAGCTGCACCCCAGTTTCTAGCCACTGAGGACCGATAGTGGCCACCCAGTCACCAGGCGCCTGACAGTCTAGACTGGTTGAAAGCTACTGATTAGATAAAAGGACCCCTTTCTGAGAATGGAAACCTATGTGCATTTTACAATTATGTGTTATCCATGTGAGGAATTCACAAATGAATCACTGAATTCCGTTTGTAATTCCTGTTCTAATTCACACCTTCCCTTCTCCATCACAAATAAAAGTGTATCCCAAAAGAATTTCAGGGCTCAAATACTATATCTGGCCTGCACGTAATAAATCTGTCTCCACTACTTCTAAAAGAACACCGTTTGGATTTTGTCGGTTGAGAGCTATTACACTTTACCTTTATCTTGTTCCCTCTTTCCTTTCCTCTCCCACCTGTGTGTCTAGCAGTCTTATGTCCTGTGAGTCTTTGTTGGGGTTTAACTTTTGTTTCATTTCATTATACTCCACATATGATGAAATCATCCTGCATTTCTTTCTGACTTATTTTTCTTAATATGACACTCCATTTCCTTCCAGATTGTTTCAAAGGGCACATTTTCATTTTACTTAGTAGCTACATAGAATTCCACTGAGTATATTTATCACAGCTTCTTTATCCAGTCATCTGTTAATGAGCACTTAAGATTGTTTCCATGTCTTAGCTATTGAGAATCATGCTGCTCTGCACATAGGAGTGCAGATATATTTTCTAATTAGAGATTTTGTATTCTGGGTATATGCCTAGAAGTGGAATTGCTGAATCAAATGGTAGGCCCCTCTTTATTTGAGGATTCTCCATACTGTTTTCCAGAGAGGTTGCACTAATTTACATTCCCACCATCATTAAGTAGGGTTCTTTTTTATCAGCACCTACTCAAGCACTTATTTTCTGACTTTGGATATAGGCCATTCTCAGTGGTGTGAGATAGAATCTTATCATAGTATTTATTTGCATTTTTCTGATTGATACAGGATATTTTTTCAGTTATCTGTAGTTCTTATGTGCATTTTCTTTGAATAGGTATCTGTTAAGTTCTGCCAATTTTTTCAGTTAAAAAGTCTGTTGAGATGTATGAGCTCTTTGTATATATTGGAGATTAAGCTCTTATGTGAAGTGTGTTGTGTCATTTTTTTGTCAAATTTGGTGGATTGTCTTTTTGTTTTAGTGGTGGATTCTTTTGCTGTGCATAACATTTTAGTCTGATGTAGTGCCAAAATTTTGGCTTACTTTGGTTGCTTTTGCTTTACATGTTCTTTCCCAATCTCTGGAGGATTTTCCAGGTATAATATGTCCTGTAAAATGCTTTATGACTTTTTTTTCAAGTATTTTATGATCTCAGGTTTTATGTCCAAGAATTTGATCTATTTTAAGTTAACTTTTGTGTATGGTGATAACAAATAATCTAATTTCTTTTTGAGGGCAAGATGTCTTTCCAGTTTCCCCAACACCATGTATTGAAAAGATTTTCCTTCTTTTGTTGTATGTTTTTGGTCCTTTTTCACAGGATAATTATCCATACAGGTGTAACTTTATTTCTGGACTCTCAATTTTATTTCACTCCTCTGTTTCTCAGTTTTTATTCCATGCCCTACTGTTGTAATGAAAACTTTGTAATATAGTTTGAAATTGAGACATGATTCTTCTGCTATTTATTTTTCCCTCCTCAGGTAACTTTAGTTATTTGAGGTCCTTTGTGATTCCAACTTCAGTGTGGAATGCTAAATTTCTTTACAAGATGTCTCTGGAATTTTGATGGGAATTGCCTTAAAACTGTATATTTCATGGGTAGGATTGTCATTTTAATTAAGTTAATTATTCCAATCCATGAGCATCCAATGTTCTTCCATTTCTTTGTGTCTTTTATTTATTTTGTTAGTAGTATATTTTTTGTCGTGGTGATCTTTCACTTCATTTGTTACATTTATTACCAGAAATTCTGTTTTGGGCTACTGAGAATGAGTTTCTTTCTTCCCTTGTCCTCTACTAGATTATATATAGGAATGCTACTGATTTTTGAGGGCTGATTTTATATGCTGCCACTTTGCTGTACTCATTTATTCTTTCCAGCAGTCTTTACAGGCGTATTTAAGATTTTTGAGGTATAATGTCTGCAAATAATGATAATTACATTATTTTCCAATATGGAGTCTTTTAACAACTTTTTCTTGCCTTATGGCTCAACTAAGGCTCAAATAAGAACTACGTAAAATGGTATTGGTGAGAGAGGGCAACCTTTTCTTGCTCTGGATCTTAGGAGAAAGACTTTCAGTTTTCAACATTAGGTATTCTGTTGGCAATGGCTTTACTGTATAATATATTATTAATAACACGTTTTTCTATTCCTGTTTTGATCAGGATGTTTCACCATGAATGGATTTTGAATATTTTTCTGTGTTAATTGACATGATCATATTATTTTCAATATTCTCTTTATTGATGTGGAGCATTACATGGATTTATTTACATATTTTGAACCACGCTTATATTCCTTGAATGATTCCTATTTGATTGTGGTGTATTATTTTTATAAATGCTGTAAAAGTTGGTTTGCCAGCATTTTTGCATCTATATTCATTGGTGATATTATTTTGTTGTTTTATTTTTATGGTGCTATCTTTGGTTTGGGGATCAGGAAGTGCTCTATGCATAGAATATATCTCGGATTTTTCCCTCTTCAAATTTGTGTGAGACTTTGAGAAAGACAATTATCTCTTCTTTGAATGTTTGGTAGAAGTCATAGTGAATCCATCTGGTCCTACACTCTTGTTTTTTGGGAAATACTTGATTACTGCTTCAATTTTCTGTGCTTGTGATTGTTCAAGATGTCTGTGTGTTCCTGGTTCAGTTGTGGGAAGTTAAACGTTCCTAGGAATCTGTTTATTCATGATTCATGAATTCATTGTCATATAATTGCCCATATTAATCTTTCACAATCCTTTGTATTTCCCTGCTGCCACTTGTAATTTTTCTTCTTTCACTTCTGATTCTTGTTTTCAGGATTTCCTCTCTGTTCTTTGTGAGTCTAGCTATTGGTATATCAACATTGTTTGATTTTTCAAAGTACTAACCCTTGATTTCTTTGATATTTCGCATGGATTTCTGTCTGCTCTAATTTTTATTTCCATCCTTCTGATTCTGTGATTTTTTTGTTTCTTCCCTTTGTAGTTTCTTCAGTAATGAGGTTAGGGATTTAATTTGGGCTCTCTCTGTTTTTGATGAACCCTTGTATGGCTATGATCTTCCCTCACACAAATTTTTTTGTTCAATCCCACATGTTCTGGTCACTCATCTCTCCATTTTCATTTGTTTCCAAATCTTTAATTCATGTTTAATTTGTAATTGACCCATGAGTTGTTCAGAAACATGTTCAATCTCCACATCTTTGTGGTTCTTATAGATTTGTTCTGGTTCATTTCTAGTTTCACATCCTGTGATCAGAGAAGATGCTTTCTGTAATTTCATTGTTGCTAAATTTGCTGATACTTTTTGTGTCTCAAGTTGTGTCTTTCTTTGAAAATGTTTCATGTACTCACCAGAAGACTGTATTTTCTTATTGTTGGAGTAGAATGCCCTGTATATATTGGTTAGGTCTCTGTGCTCTATTTTTCATTTAGACTTCTTTTTTTGTAGACTTTCTGCTTGGATGATCTATCTATCTACATAAGTGGATCATTAAAGTCCCTTATTAATGTGTTACTTTCAGTGTCTGCCTTTACCTCTGTCAATATTTGTTTTATATATTTAGATGGTCCAGCTTTGAATGACTATTTGTTAATGATAGTTACTTCTTCATGATGAATTATCCCCTTGATGATAACATACTACCATTCCGTGCCTTGAGCTGTCCTTTTCAGGTGGAAGTTTGTCTTGTTTGAGATTTGAATTATAGTTCTCAATTTCCTTTCATCACTCTTATTTTGATAAATATTTCCATAATCTTTTTAAAAAACCGTCTTTGAATGCCGTATGATTTTCTTGTAAGTATTTTGTTGGTGGTTCTTATTTCTGATCTATCCAGCCACTCTATTTGGATTGATGCTTTCAGTTCATTCACATTTAAGGTAATAACTGACATATAGGGCCTTACTGCTGTCATTTGAGTTTGCTTTCTATTGGTGTTCTGTGTTCGTTGTTTTCTTTCCCATTTATTTTTATTTTCTTTTTTCCCTGTATGCTTTTTGATGTTGGTTCTTTCATTTTTATTGACATCCCAGCTATGTGTCTCTTTACTTAGGTTTTCTGGGTGTCATATGGATTATAACTGTCTTTACATCTCAATGATAGTCTTTTATGAGCTCTCAACATATATTTATATGTTCAGATGAATTCCATAATTTCATTCCATTTGTAATTTTTGTTATTTCTTGTTGGTGCTGTTTTTGTTTCTGCATTTGCTTTCCTGTTTATTGTCATTCTCTGGATTTGGTGGAGCTGTATTTTCCTGTTGTAGGATCCCTTTCAGGACTTCTTAAATGCCCTGTTTGATGGTGGAAAAATCCATTAACTTTTTTTTATTTTTTAAGATCCTTAATTCTCCCTCATGTTTGAATTAGTTTTGCATGGTGGAATATTCTTGATGATAGTTTTTGTCAGTATTAAGAATAGATCATCCCATTTTCTCCTGGCATGTAGTGCTTATGCTGAGAAATCTGATGTTAGCTTAATGGGTGTACATTTGTAGGTCATGTTTCTCTTTTCTCTAGCAGCCTTGAGTAGCTTTTCTTTGTCACTGACTTTTGCAAGTTTTACTATGATGTATCTAGAGGTAGGTTTTCAATATTTAGAAATTTTGGTGTTCTTTTTGCTTCTTGACCTCCACGTTTGGTCTTTATCACAGATGTTGGAATTTCTTTGCTGTTACTTCGAGTAAATATTATGTAGCTTTTTCCTTCACCTCTCCATCTGGGATGTTTATGATCCTTATGTTTTTTTCTTCTCTGATGTTTTTCATTGTGTTTCATTTTTCTCAGTCCTGTTTCTCTCTTTTCTCTGAGGGTTACTTCTGAGAGCTTTTCTTTAAATTCTGAGATTTGTTCCTCTGTATGAATAAGTCTCTTTATGGAGCTTTCTGTGTTTATCATTGATTCCTGACTGTCTTTTATCTCTAGCATTTCTTCTAGGACTTTCTTTGTGACATAAGTCTGCTTGGTGACATGTTCCTTTTGATCTGTCACTTCTTTTATGAGATCTCCCAGTTGCCTTTGTTGACTGTATGTGCCTCCTGAATCTCATTAACATTAACAGAATTTTCGTAGTAATTATTTTACATGTAAAAATAATTTCCTATGTGCGGGCTCCCCATTTCTTAGATATATTTCAGCACATGATGCCCTCTACCAAATCACTGAGTGTTCTTCCCCATTGTCCACTGAGCCCCACCACCATTTTCCCCAGACTGCTCCTTTCTGTTTTGGTGACCTCAGATCTGTTGCAAATGTTTCAGGTTTGGTTATATTTCATCTGTTCATTTGCTTTGTCTATTCACATCCACCTATGAGCAAGAACATCTGATGTCTATGTTTCTTCTTTTGACTTCTCTCGTAATCCCCTCTAGTTCCACCTAGGTTGACTCAAATGCAGGGTTTCATCTCTTCTAAGGGCTGTGTAGTATTCTGTTGTGTATATATGTACCACGTAATTTTTATCCATTTATCTTATGCTGGGCACTAATGTAATTTCCTGTTCTTAGCTATTATGAATAGGACCACGATGAACATGGGGATACATACATCTCTGAGGATGGGTGCTTCTGTATCTTTTGAGTAGATGCCCAGAAGTGGAATGACGGGTGTCATGAGTGATTTCTGTCTTCAGTTTTTTTAGGAACCTCCTAACTATTCTCCATAAATGTTGTACCAATTTGAACTCCCGCCAACAGTGCAAAAGTGATCTCCTTTCTCCACATCCTCGCCAACATTTGTTTCCAGATTTTTGGATAATAACCAGTCTTTCACATGTAAGATGATATATCATTGTCGTTTTAATTTGCATTTCCCTGATAGCCAGTGAATAGAAACGTAATTTAATGTGCCTTTTGGCCATCCGTATATCCTCTTCAGAAAATTATGTCCAATTCCTCTTGCCATTTTTGATTGGATTGCCTATACTTCTATTGTTGAGTTTTATGTGTCCTTGTATATTTTAGATATTAAGGCTTTGTGGGAAATACAAAATGCAAATATCTTCTCCCAGTTAGTAGGTTTCCTTTTTGTTTTGGTATTGTTTTCTTTTTTGTGAAGAAGCTCCTTGGTTTGATGTATTCTCATTTGTTTATTTTTCTTTTTGTTTTCATTGATGTTGGACTTGAATCCCCAAAGACTCCTCTATGTCTCATGTCATGGAAAGTCTTTTCTATATTGTCTTCTAAGAGTTTTAGTGTTTCTGGTCTTATGTCCAAACTTATAACCTATTTTGTGTTAATTTTTGTGAATGGTGTTAGAGAGTGGTCTAGCTTCATTCTTTTGCATGTGGCAGTCAGTTCTCTTAACGCCATTTGTTGAAGATACTTTCCTTTATCCATCATATGCTTTTTGCTGCTTTGTCAAAGATTAACTGACAATGTGAGTGGGTCAGTTTCTGATGATTCAGTTCTATTCCACTAATCTGTGCCTCTTTTATTATTCCAGTACCACACTGTTTTGATCAACACTGCTTTGTAATATAGTTCCAAGTCTGGAACTGGAAGTGTAATCCCTCCAGATTAGATTTTTTCCTAATAATTGCTTTGGCTATTTACAGTCTTACATTGTTTCATTCAAATTAAAACATTTTTGTTCTATTTCCTAAAAATAAGCCCATGGAATTCTCATGGGAATTGAATTAAACTTATATATTGCTTTGGTAAGATGGAAATTTTATTGATATTGATACTTTTCAGCCATGAGCAGAGGATGTCTTTCCATTTCTTTGTGTGCTCCTCTATTTCTTTTAATAAGTTCTTGTAGTTTTATGTTGTATAGAACTTTTATTTCCTTTGTTAGATATATGCCCATGTATTTCATTCTTTTAACTTCTATTTTAGATGGTGTGATTTTTGTGATTTTGTTTTCTTCTAGCGTGTTGCTTGTGTATAAAAATGCAAGAGATTTTTGTGCCTTGATTTTGTTACCTGCTAGTTTATAGTAATAATTTATGAGTTCTAGAAGTTTTTTGATAGAGTTTTTGGGATTTTCAATATATATAATGTCATCTGCAAATAATGAGAGTTTTACTTCCTGCTTTCCAATTTGGATTCATTTTATTTACTTTTCTTGCCTAATTGCTCTAGTTAAGATCTCCAGTACAATGTTAAATAGAAGTGGTGAGAGTGGACAAACCCTGCCTTGCTCCTGACCTAAGAAGAAATGCTTTCAATTTTTCACCATTGACTGTGATGTTGCCTGTAGGTGTTTCATATATGGGCTTTTATTGTGTTGAGGTATAAACATGCTATTCCCGTTTTATGGAGTTTTTTAAATTTTTATCATAAGTGGGTCTTAGATTTTGTCAAAAGGTTTCTCTGCATCTATTGACATGATCATGTGGCTTTTTTCTCTGCTCTTGTTGATATGATGTATGACATAGATTTACATATGTCAAAACTTACATCCTAGGGTTGAATCCCTTGGTCATGATGGATAATCTTTTTGATGCCTTTTTGAATTAATTTTGCTAATATTTTGTTGACAATTTTTGCATCTATGTTCATTAGAGATATTGGTCTGCAATTTTCTTCCTTGGTGATATCTCTGTCAACTGGTATGAGTATAATATTAGCCTCATAATAATTATTTGTTCAATGTTTTGGAAGAACTTGAGAAGAGAAGGTGTTAATTCTTCTCTGAAGTTTTGATATAACTCTTTGGAGAAGTCATCTTTTATTTGGAGGAGGACCTTGATAACTTCTTCAATTTCTTTGCTCTTGATGGTTCTGTTCAGATTTTCTAATCCTTCCAGGTTCAGTTTTGGTAGACTACATTTTTCTAGAAATCTGTCCATGTCCTTAAGTTTGTCCATTTAGGTGCTATAGAGCTGTTCATAGTAGTTCCTTATGATGTTTTGAATTTCTGAGGTATCTGTTGTAACTTCTCCCCTGTCATTTATCATTTCAGTTATGAGAGTTTCTCCTTCATTTTCTTTGTGAGTCTAGCCAATGGCTTGTCAATTTTAGTTTTTCAAAGAGCCAACTTTTAGTTTCATTAATCTTCTGGACTGACTTTTTGTTTTCTATTTTATTTATTTCTGCTCAAAATTTGATTATTTCCTTCTGCTAATTTTTGGCTTTAATTGTTCTTCATTCTCTAGGAGTTTTAAGTATAACATTAAGTTGTTTGTGATTTTTCTTGTTTCTTGAGATAGGCCTGGATTGTGACGCAGTTTCCCCTTAGTACCACTTTTGCTGCATCACATTGATTCTGGTAGCTCGTGTCCTCATTCTCATTTGTCTCTAAGCTTTTTTTAAAGTTCCTCTTTGATTTCCTCTTTTACCCAAGAGTCCTTCAGGAATGTATTATTGAGTTTCCAATTAGTTTGGGGTCTTCTGGCTTTCTATTTATGGTTTATTTCCAGTTTTAGTCCAGTGTTATCAAAGAAGATGCTTGGTATGACTTCGGTCTTTTAAAATTTGTTGAGAAATGTGTTGTAAAAAGTGATGGGTTCAAAAAGATCAATTGTTCGTATAATTATCATATGACACTAAGAAGCTACATGTCTTTTTAAAATTTTTAAAGAAAAGGTGCAGTCAGGAATGAAGGTGACCAGAGAGAGGCAGTGAGGAAGAGAGGAGGCAGAAACACTTTATTCATTTTATTTAGATGTTCATTGTGGTTGTTTCCCACTTCCCTGTGTTAGGAACCTGAGTCTGTGCCTGGGATGTTTGAGAACAGCATTGGACCAACTTAATTGTTAAGCCATCAGGGTGCTCCAAATAACTGTGTGACTTAATACTCCTGAGGGTCATATGCTGTTAATTTTTTGACCTAAGAATTTGTCAAGTTGTAAAATTTCCCTGGATATTCATTTATGGAATTACTTCTCCAGAATGTTAATTCAGAAATGTTTTACCACAGATGATACTTGTAGAAAGAGCCAAGAATCTTGTAGGAATATGAAGTCATTTTTCAGAAATGTCACTCTACCCCATTTCCACCTGAGATTTCTAGTTAACCACTTATTAAGCATATTATGAAACAACCCTTAGTAAACAGTTGTGCTCTCAGACCAGCACTGTAGGCCAACTACTGGACAGAGCACACTCTATTTATACTCACTTAAAGACCTTGGCCCTGATATTTCTGCAGCCATCCCTGTGATACTGCAGTACTTCTGTCCACAAACTTTATGAAACTTCATTTATTTTTCCTTGCATGACAGGTCTTAGTCCTTTCTCTCATGAGAGTCCTTTCTCTCAGTTCTTTCAAGTTAAAATAACTGTAATATAAATAGTGAAATGATTTAAAATAAAAAGTATTTTTATTCAACTGCAGAAGACATATTGTCTTCAATGCACACCAAGCATGATCCAGGAAAGCTAATCTGTGAAGCCATAGAGAGGTCATAATGTATTTTGAAATACTGAAATCATACAAAGTTTTTTTTCTAACCACGATGTTGTGAAACTAGAAATCAGTAAGAAACGGATAAATGTAAATTACACAAATAGGTGAAAATCATACACACTCCTGAAAAAAAGTAACTTATCTTTAAGTTTTCTTAACTTTCCTTCCATTTACTTGTTCTTAGGGAAATAGATGAAGGGGTTCAGCATTTGAGGGACAACTTTGTACTTCAGAGAAGCCAATGCAGTGAGTCTGAAAGAGTTCATGATAGCAGAATTGATTGTCATCCCAAACCTGTCCCATAGACTAAGGACAAAACTGACAGGTGAGGGCCAGAGTGGAGAATTCTTTATACTTTTTACTTACTGATGGGATTCTCAAAAAAGAGGAAACTATTTCAGTATAAGAAAAAATGATTCCATATAGCAGAAGATGAGCAAAACACTGCAAAATACATCAAAATGATATTGATCAAAGTGTGAGAAAATGCAAGGTTGAGATCTGAATGACTTGACAAAAGAACAGTGGGATTTCCACATCTGTGCAGAAGGTCAGCTGCAACACCATCAGGCTGTGGATTAGGGCATCCACAGCACTCATCAACAGGGAGAAGAGAATAAGCAGAGGTAGGAGTCTATGATGACGATGTAGCTCAGTCGGTGACAAATAGCCACATAATAATCATAGGCCATTACTTAAAGCAGAATATGCTAGAAAATATCAGAATAAAGTAAATCTATCTGATGCAGCCTGCATAGGTGATGAGATTCTGTGTTCAGATGTTGACCAGAATCTTTGGTATCGTGGTTGTGCTGAGACAGATGTCAGTAAAGGACAGATTTAAGAGGAAGAAGTGCATAGGCGTGGGAAAGTGAGAGTCAGAGAGGGCAGTCAGGAAAAAAGAGTAGGTTTCCCAGGATACTGATCAGGTACATGGTCATGAACGGAATGAAGAAGAGGGACTGCAGTTCTGGATCATTGGTCACTTCCATAAGAAGGAATACTGAAACATTGTCATATTTATTTGTCCCATTTTGTTGATGAATCCTATAAGAAAGTTGAGCTGACAATTCAGTCAAGTCTGTGTTTTCTAGACCAGCAACAGAAGTGTCAACAGAGATCAATTCTATGTTCACTTAGAGCAATGAGGATGAATACAGGGACTAAGAAATAGAAACCTTTGATGTTATATTATGTGTTACTTAAGAAAGAGGAAGAAATTTGAACCTGATACAGAATATTGTCATCAATAGTAAACACAATTACCATTTTTAAATCAGTTACACCATCTATCTTTTTCCATTTATTTAAAACACTTTGCCTTTTTATTAAAACCTATAAATTCATATCAAACATATGTCTGGATCCCTCAGAGACTGCAGCGGCAGGCAACTGAGCCAATGAAAAGATATATCAAAAACACTCATTTGAAGAGATATGTGAACATTCCTATTTATTGCAGTATTGTTGCATTAGCCCCAACAGGCAAATAACATAAATAACCATGAACATGTGAGTAGATGAAGGTGATGTATATATATATAGAGAGAGATATGTATCCGATAGTATATTATTCAGCTATTAAAAGAGATTTAATGCTGCCATTTGCAATACCATGCATGAGCCAACAAGAATTATTCTTAGTGTTATGTCAGATGGAGGAAGACAAACACTATATAATTCATTCTAGAATGGTATATAAAGAAAACAAATGAAAAAAACTTTCAGTCTACAAAAACAAATTCATATTTACCAGAAGGGGCGTGGGGTAAGGGTGAGCAAATCACATTAAATGGGTCAATCATATTATTGGTCCCTTGAAGGTCAACTTAAAGCAGTATATACATATGTTACTTTATAATGCTGCACAACATAATACGATATAATGTTTTAAGCAGTGTTAATTCAGTACACAATTTTAGAAGCTGACCAACAACTGGGAATGGAAAAATCAGATGAAATTTACGTAACTACCTGTCTCCCATGAAAAGTTACAACTATAATTCAGAGAATTTTATAATCATTCTTCTTTAGAAAAAGCAGATGTTGATGAGCGAGTTAAATGATTGTGTCCATAGTAGCATCTAAAGAAAATCATACTAAGACTTTATGATGAGTACATGACTTTATCATGAGTACTAAGACTTTATCATGAGTACATGATTAGTAAAAGATACTTGTTTGTTGTTGCAAATTTCTAATGAAACTTGTGAAAAATTTGACAGCCATATATTATTCTATGGATGATTTTATTTTGAACAACTAATGTATGTAAATGTCTTGAAAGCTTCCCCTGGATGAAACTGAAATAAAACTGCCCATGGAAAGTAGGTTACCTGATTAGAAAGCAGTAGAATGATCCTTCACATTTCTGAATATAGCAAGTTTGACTTCAGAAGGTGAGGGGAACTTTGTGAGACCTGGCATCACGAGTAAGTGGAATCATTTAAGGCAGGATGCAAAAAGGTGCTAATATTTTATCACGGGAAAGATTGTTGAGTGTGGTGGGCACTGGAATATTACAGTCAATTTATCCCTAGAGGTTCAATTTCCAAAACTCATTAGCCAAGAAATGTTAACTACTACTGAGATCTCAAGACAGCGAAAATTCTTAAAGACCATAATTTTAGGAGGGAGGAAAGCTATGATTAATTTGTTGTCCTAAGAGACCAGGTACACACCTTTCATTTGTTTTCATTTTTCAACCTGTCTCCATCAAATGTAAAAAATAGACTTGCTATATTTCTCTAATTGGATTCACACCTTCTTTTCAAGTTAAAAATGACATGCTTAAGTGCTATCAGGAAGTCTAACCATATTTTTAAATATGAAGTCAGTTTATGTGTGAATATCAACTATGTATTTTAAAATATGGTTGCCACATTAAAATTGGAAAACTCAAGTGGTTTTATCTCACAAAATCATCAATATTTCCATAAAATTTCTCTTTATATATTTATGCAATAAAGTCTTATATATGATCTGATTATATTTTGTGTCATGTAGACAAATATGTTGTTTTTTCAGGTTTTTGTAATTATATTTTTATTCAATAGTAATTCCAGTGTATATTTTATTCCCTTTGGGGGTTGATGGTTGAAATAATGAACTTGAATTATATGAATGAAAAACAAAAGTGAAATACATATAAAATCTCAAGGCAATTTTATTGTTTTTTCCTTTCAAGTAATTCTTATTTTCTAAAACAATTGTCATTAGCATGCAGACATCTCATTTTTTTCAAAACATTAGACACTTTAGAGCTGTTTACTTCATTTTTGCATAGATAATGACCATAGTACAAAAATAAGAGGAAAAATGAAGCCAAACATAAACACTTATGATTTTATGTATGCAAGTTTCCATGCATAAACATCCTGAAGACTCTTATAAATTATTTGCACAATTTGTTGTCTTGTTACACTTTTAAGAGCAACTTTTCTAACAACCAAAGTTATAATTAATCAAGTTACATACTTTTCTTAAAAAGTTAATAGCACAAAATAAAAAAAAGATAAATTATATTTTTAAACAAAATTACATTTTCATTTCCACTAAGACTGTTTTTGGTATTTTGTTTATTCTGGCCTTTTCTTAACATCATCAGCATCACATTGCTATTTTGTATTGCATATATGTAGCACTTTCTTACATTTTCAACTTGTCATGTATAATTAAAGGATAAAGAATCAGTATTAACAATAGATGAACTAAACCGCACTGTAATTTAGGTAAAATTACTCTGACTTACTGTATACTGCATGCAAAACCCACATGTTGACATTCAACCTTCAGTACTCTGTGGGCAAATATCTCAGTATGTTAAAACTGGTTCATAAATTCAACTATCTCCAAGTTAATAACATGTATGTCCTTTATTTTTTAAAATGACACTGTGTTTAGCTTATTTAAGAGGCTGGATTTTTGTATATAGTAACTGTTTTAAGTTCTTTAATTCACAATTTGTATAAAATGTCTTTCATACTTAAACTAAATACTCCTATTTAAATCAGTGCATGAAATCTGCTTTAAGTCCATTTAAGTGGTTATTATTTAATTCCCCTAAAGATAGAATTTGATGATGATTTTAAGAGATATCTTACTGCAGATTCTAATTGTAGGTGTATTCATGGTTATTCTCAACAGAATGATGGATTTCCCCAGAAGAAACCTAGAAAGCATGTAGTAAGTCTATGACTGATTTGCATATTTATAAAAATTTGAATGATAAATACAGGCAACTTATTTAAACAACAACACATTTGTTCAGTGGCTACTTGTGAATTGCTAAGTACACTGCACACCTCTGAGAGACTGGCTAATTTGGGAGGAACTATGTCAAGTAAAATTTGGACATACAATCCAGCCTTCTTCCTGTGCCTGCTGACTTTTTTACTGAACAGGGTTTTATTAAATGATGGTGCTCAGAGACACATTTGTGGAGACTGCAGAGCAGTGGGCTGTGACTGCAAGTAGTGGTGCAGGGTGCTACGGCTCCTCCCCAGGAAAGAGCGCCCCATGGCTGAACAGGGTTTTCTTGCTTGCATGGCTTGGGCTGCAAGAAGATGGGCTCATCCTGTAGGGTTGACAGTGGGGTCATGGGACCCAGATGGGCACTCCTGTCCAACACCCATGTGCCCATGGGCACAGGGGATGGCTCTGGGTTTCTGCAGTCAGCTTGCATTCCACTTCAGTCATGCGGGGTCAGGCTAGAGACCAGCAGAGGGCCTGTGATGTCCTCTCTCAACAACAGATGTTTTCCAAGGCTCACATTTTTGAAAAGTCTGATTCTTTGCGCTGCCAAGTGTAAAAGGATATTTAGGTAATGATATGACAGACATAATTTCACTGTGACTGAAGCAATTTAACTATTGTCACTGATGATAAGCAAAGCTCAAGAGGTTTACTCTAATCATTAGCATGAAAAAAATGTTTCATGTTTTAATTATTTCTTAAAGAAGGGAGGTTATTTAAGCTTCTGTCATTTACAATAATCTTGGTATTGTTGTCTATAATATGAATGCTCCTTTAATACTTGTATATCTTGTACATAAATATGTATACAAAGAGCTGAATAGCAAAGAAACCAATGCAAAATCAATTTTAAAGAATAGAGTTTTCTTACTAAGAAATAATGCAGAAGGTAACATTTTGTATGACTATAAGAGTAAACTGTTGAATTCAAAATATAAAATCTGTGCTGAGTTCTTGTTTACTTGTTCCCTCTTTTTCCAACTCTCCATTTCAAAAGGTGTTGAAGCTCCATTAAACCTCAAAACCTAACACAACTCTCAGAATTGTTTCTCCTGAAACTCTCAGATGATGCAGACATGAAGCCCTTCCTATTTAGACTATTCCTGTTTGTGTACATGGTCACCAACTTTGGGAATATGCCCATCATCTTGACTGTGTGCTCTGACTTTGTTCTCCACACCCTATATACTTTTTCCTCTGCAAACTGTCCTGGGATGACACCTGTTTCATCTCTATCACTGTACCAGAGATGATTGTGAATATCCACATTCATAGCAGAGTCCTCTCCTATGTTGCCTGCCTTACACAGAAGTCTTATTTGATCCTTTTTGGATGTGTGGGTGGTAGGCATCTGATTTCAATGGCTTATGACCAGTTTGTGGCTATCTGCCACCTTCTATAATATTAAGTTATCATGAACCCATGCCTCTGGCACCTTTCAGTTTTGGTATCCTTTTGTTAGCTTTTTGCACTCCCAGCTACACATTTTGATTGTGTTACAACTTACCTGCATCAAGGATGTCAAATTATTAATTTCTTCTGTGAATCTTCTCAACTCATCCTTGCCTGCTCTGGTAACTCACCAGTAAAATTGTCATGTTGGTGCCATCTCTTGTTTTCTCCCTATTTGTGGGATCATTTTCTCATACTATTGTTTCCTTCATTGAGTTCCAACATCAGGTGGGAAATTTCAAGGCTCCTCCACCTGTACTTCTCATCTATCAGTTGTTTGCTTATTTTATGGAACAGGCATTAGAGTTTGCCTAGGGTCATCATTGTCACTTTCCCCCCCAAAAGGATGTGGTCACCTCTGTGACATACACTGTGGTTATGCCAATGGTGAGCCTCCTTATTTACTGCCTGAGGAACAGGAACATCTAGAATGTGCTGTGGAGACTACAGCAGAACAGGCTAATCTAAATGTGTGTGATCCTTTTAGAAACGTGAATTGAAAAAAACAAGCATTTAAGACAAAGAAAAATCTTCCCTAGGTTACATTATTTTTTCACTCATTCTCTGTCTTTCATATATTAATATATTTATTATGTCTTTAATTGATTAGAGGGACTATTCTGTGGTACTTTGTATGTCACAATGAATGCATGGCATAGTCTCCTCAGTTACTCTGGTATTTAGGTGAAATGTACAAATCTTTTTTACAGGCTTAAAATTGACATATTTTCCATTGTCCCTGTGTATTTTTCATACAAATTTTGCAACCTTAGATTTTGGCATCAAATCTGTTTATTTAAGTGATGCCTGATTCAGTTCACTGATAGCCAAGTATTGATTTATTGGCATTCTAGGGTGAGTTTTATAAATAATGATGACCCAGTCTAAATACTAGACATTTAGATGGACAACTATGTGTCTAGTTATATGGATTTTTATAAGAACTCAAGAAGGTTTAGTTGTGAGTTCCAAAAGAGGTTCATATCAAATGGTTATGTGATGCAAGAGTTTGTAGTAGCTCCAGGCAATGTGATTTCCTCAAGTAAATTGTCTTTCAACAGCAAAAGCTTCTCACTTGTGCTGGTTTTTCAGGTGTTATCTCTGTACTCCAAAATCATATTTTTATACTTCTTGATAAATGAGTGGATCTCTTGAAATCATTGCTTTATTTTTCATCTTTCTTGTTACATACTATTTAATAGTTTTCACTAATTTTATTACATTCCAAAGATAAATTTACTCTTTCTTTTATATAACTGCAATTTGGTATGTATTGGTTTCTCTTTGTCATCACATTGTTCCATTATTGCCTTTGTCCTAAAGTAGCTACTTAACCAAACTCCTCTTCACAATTCTCCTCATTAGCATGATTAACTGGGCATCCTTTTTTCTATGGAAGTTTGAAAGTTAAATGATGACTTAGGGAGAAACATTATGCATTGTGTTCAATTGGAATATTGTAAATTGAGCTCACAAATAAAACTGGTTTAAAATATACATATCTGTTACTGACATACAACTCAAAGTACTCATGCATTTCCAGTTAATGCATGTCTCTAATGGAGTCTGAGTATTATTATTTAGAGAGAGAACTAAACAACTTTTAGGGAAGGAAGGAGGGAAAGAAAAGAATGAAGAATCATCTTTATTGTTCATTTTGTTTTTTCTCCCTGGTTCTGAGTCTCAAACTCAGATCTTTTGTCTGTGCAGTTCATACACCAGTGTCTCAGCCACCTGAACCACATGGGCATGCCTAATTATTATTAACTCATAAATGTCTTCATAAATGATTTGTACTTTGATGTCATTTACTTTAACTTAAACAACAAAGATCCATGCTATCAACAGAGTGAGCTCAGAACAGTCTGTTAAGGACTTCACTGGTTACTATTACCTGTTTTCTCTCACCGTAAATCAGGTTTTGGCTCCATTCGTTTTCTTCAAAATGAGTCTCCATCATTAGAGATGTCATACATAGTATTGGGTGGTAATCTTGGTGCTCTGAAATTCTGTCTAGCAAACAGCTTTATTTATGTTCCTCTTACCTGTAAATTACTACTTGTCAACTATATTGATCAGGAACTTTGACACTGGTAAAAGGATTAGACTTGACAAATGGTGCACCCATAAGTAGTTACTGGGAAGAAATCACTCAATAAAAATGATGACATTACTATATATGCATATCCAATTGCGCAATGCAAAGTGATGTCCAAACAAGCTTGGTAAGCAGAATGTCCAAACAATCTTGCTAAGCAGAAAAGTAATGTTACCTTTTGATTTCAAATGACTCTTAAGTAGAACATTTTTGGGTATTTTTTTACATTTAGATTTAAATTTAGAAGAGTGATCAAAATGAAGTAACACTAAGCATAGGTAAAGACTGGAGTATGACATAGCCATCTAAATGTGACAGGATAGGCATATGCTGGTAACCTAGCAGATAAAACTTCTGGGTGCAATCCATGTACATACTAGGGACTTGGGTAATGAACCATTATCAGAGGGAAAGTCCAGATAAACTACTAAATAAAATAATATAAATGTTAAAAATATGATGTACATACAATGCTTGATTCAAATAGGAAATATGGTTACTAGAACATAGGATAGGAATACACTCTGCCTCCTAGATATTGACTCAACTATTGAAAGCTCTGGAACCTCAAAGTGTTCTGAACCTTGGAATCCTCATCAATAAATTGCTCCAATATTGCTTGTGTTCCAAGCTCATGCAAAAATTATATGTAACTGTGTCATAAATGGTCAACTGGTAATTTCCATTAAATGGAAAATCCTTTTACAGCATGAAGGAAGTTCATTTAAATAAGAATTTTGATAATTCATAAATAATTTAATATTACAAACTGCATGAATTTAAATAAGATACTTAACATATTTCTATTTAAATTGATTAACAGCTGTGATAATAAGACTAACTGAGAGACTGGTTGAGAAGGTATATTAAAATTACAGAATAGATCAGTATGATTTACGTAAACGTGGATTAATAATGACAATTTTTAGTGTTCATGATATAAATCCACATACTTATACAATTTGTTTTCATTTTATTTAAACTAACCAATGTCTTTCAGTTGTCACTGTATATAACTTTTACTTCCTTGGTGAGATATATTTCTAATTCATATATTGTTTTAGATAATGTTAAGAATATAACTGCTTTCTTATTTCTTTTTCAGATATTTTTCTTTTAGTGCTTAATTTCAAATTAGGCATACATTAATATAACAAAGAGCTCAATGGTGATGACCCTCAGAATTACCTTTTAAGAAAAATTAAATCCATGAGAAAATGCCCTGCTTAAAGTAAGAAAAGGTAGACACTAGTGGCATTCTTATGAAAAAGTCAAGTGATTTGAGAAAGGGGAACACCGCTTAGAATTTGATGAAGCCATGAGGTCACCAAAGATCTAAGAGAGAGCATTTGTGGTGGAGGTAGAGCTACTCCAGATGAGATGGTTGAAGAGAAAATGAGCAATGCCAAAATGAAAGTAATAGACACACACATATGTAATGTATCCAGTACTTTAGAGAAGTGCACAATGGAAACATGGGTGTGAATTCCATTTTCAAAGAAATAGATTGCAATATGGAATATTCTCATGAAATTATAAACATATGATAGTGTAAATTCCTCAAAGAATTTGGAAGGGATGGCATGTAAATTTCAAATGATTAAAAAAATTAGAAGTAGCTATTAATAAAAACTTACCAGTTATATCCAAGGCACTGGTGATTTAGTAGCTAAGTCATAGCCTCCAGCCAACATAGTTCACATACATCCCAAGGACCCATGTTTGCAACCTGGGGCCAGGGGGAACAACAAAGATAAACAAATTACATAAATGCCTCTTTGAAAAAGACAATTAAATTATGACCTATATTTTGATGAATGGTATACTTTTCAGAGAATAAATTGAGCTGGGACCTTGTAAACTGAATTACTGTGTGTAGCTTTAAAGCAATCATCAACTGCCTTACTACATTTGACTGTCTTAACAGGAACTTCTCCTTTTAATTTATAATTACTGGAGTCATGCGACTCCCAGTGAAGATCAATGAGAATTAGACCAATGAATATGGTGTCTGAGATAATAGCACTGTAGGGGTAATCAGTAGTTTCCTCAACATAACCTTTTCAAAGTTAAACTGATATTTTAACCTTAATAAGATATCGTTTTACCTTATTCCATCTCTGTAAGCTAATAGCATCAACTCTGGCATGTATTGGGATTGTTTTATTGCAGTGGTTCTAAACTAGGCTTGATTTCCCCCTTATGGGGAAACTGACAATGACTGGGGACATTTTCTGGTTATTATAACTCATTGCTGAACTCTAGTGAACAGAAACTAGAGATGCTATCAAATGCACAGGACAGCGAACAGACAGTAAAGTATACAGAACAAAATGTCAATGTTTGGGTTGAGAAACCCTGGTATAGATGGTTGAGAAATAATAAAAAATAAGTAATCCTAGGAAGTTTATATGATTTTACAATGCTGCAGAGATATTAAATTATTAAATTATAAATATTAAATTATAAAATATTAAATTATAAAATATAAATCTTTATTATTTCATGTGTTAACCTATTCAAAACTTGTGGTTTAATTTGTATATTATAAAATGCACTCATTTAAACTGATCTATGTTCAGGTATGCAAAAATAAATCAGGAATTTCTTTTCACTTATCACATGTCCAGGGCAGCCTTATGGTTGTATGAGCAAGAATAGCAAATGTAATTTCATTTTTGGCAAGGGTTCGAGAAATGTAGGTATTTTTTGTTGTTGTTATTGAAACGTGTATAATTCACTAATGCAAACTTCTGGTTCTGTTTGTCAATTTTTAAATTTCCTTACTCATTGTCAATCTTTTCAGATTGTCCCTCTTTTCTTCATTCTTGGAATATGTGTATTTATATGGATTTTCCATTTCTTCTGCATTATTCAGTTTGTTGCCTTATTGGTGTTCATAATAATCTCTATGATGCTACGTATTCTGCAATATATATTGCAACTTCTTTTTGATTTTCTGGATTTGCGCTTTCCTCTTCTATCTGTTTTTGTTTCTGGGTAATGATTTGCATGTTTTTCTAATCATTTTTTCCTAAATGAACTTTCATTTTTGTCATATTTAATTTTATCTTCTTTATCTACATTTCACTTACTTCTGTTAATTTTTTTATTTTTCCTTTATTGCTTCTTTTAAAATTTAATTTCAATTGATTTTCTGAAAGAATATTGCATTTTAACATTTATTTTGTTTTACACTTTGTGTCTCATGTTAGGTAGTTTTCTAGTTTCAACCTTTTACCTGTGACTGACCCATTCTCCAACATTATTTATTCAAGAGAGTATCCTAGCCCCATTGTAATACTTTGTCTCCTTTGGTGAAAAGTAAATATCCATATATTTGTCGGTTTATTTCTAGGCTTTGTATTT
>RJWH01008324.1:0-31644 GCA_004363575.1 Solenodon paradoxus
GGAAAAAGGGAAACCAATCGAAAATTGGGAGGAGGAATTGGAGAGACATTTTTCCGAAGAGAACATGCAGATGGCAAATAGGCACCTGAAAGGATGTGCCTACTTGCTGGCCATCAGGAAAATGCAAATCAAAACAAAATGAGATAGTACCTTACACAGGAGAGACGGACAATTAACCAAAAGTCTGGAAACAACAAATATTGGTGAGGATGTGGAGAAAAGGGGACATTGTTGCATTGTTGGTGGGAGTGCAAACTGTTGCAACCCCTGTGGGAAACGGTGTGGAGGTCCCTCAAAAAGTTTAAAACGGAAATCTCATATGATCTTTCCATCAAATATTGGGTATTTCCATGAAAGATACAAAAATATTTATTGAGAGTTTTATGCACCCCAATGGTTACTGTAGTCATATTCAAGATACCAAAAATCTGGAAACTACCTAAGTGCCCAACGTCAGATAAAGGGTTAAAGGAGATGTGGTGAAATGGAACACTACTCCGCTCTTAGAAGAGATGAAGTCCTGTCATTTGAATCAGCGTGGATGGATGTAGATGGGATTATGCGAAGTGAAATAAGTGAAAAGAAGGAAGATAGATACCAGATGATCTGTATCCACTCATAGGAAGAATGTAAATTGTTAAAAGAATAGATGAATCAAAACCAGTGCATGGACACTTGTAATAGAACTAAGGTTACCAATAAGGAATGGGACAGGGGGATTGGGGACACACAATGGTGGTGGAGCCCATTGAACAATAACGAAGAACACACGGTGATTAGGTGGAGGGCAGGGTGTGTTGACACATATCTGAGGAATGGTGAAAGTGTACATATGGAAAATCTATACATATGAGTTTATTTAATGTGTAAAACAAATTTACTGCAATAAAATGCTAAAAAGTTTTTTTTTCAAAGCTGTTGACCATGGTAAAACATCACAAATGCCACCTAGCATTGCCTTTCGTTCGCAGAAGAGAAAATGTGTGCTTCAATATGGGGAAGATTACAGTGCGACATAAATATTCTTCACACAAAAATATTCCATGAAAATTATCACAGTGGAGAGTGAAAGTGGTTTAAGGTGAAGGTGGATGATCCCACTATCTTCCTCAGAAACCAGTGTCTTTCCAAAAGCATGAAGAAAGCTCCCTCTCATGATAAAATTTCTTCTTTTAACTGATTCATTCTTCTCAAGCATATCACATGCAAACATTGTTGTCTACACTTTACCTGGAATAAGTGTTGACATTTATTACTGCCTGTGCAAGGCAATGTTATTTAGATAGAAAATGGAAAGCACACTCCAGAGAATAAGTATGCATAAACGGGAGTTCAATCAAAGGTAAAACTTTCCAGGAAGTGTGAATGGGACTCCTGGAGGTAAACTAATATAATACATAAGACAGAGAGGAACAAAGGTAGACAACTTAAACCTATATGATGCTATCATATGATGTTCCATCACTATTTCCCTTACCTTTTAATCATAAAAATTAATGCAATTCTTCAGCTCTTGAGAGTACACTGTGAAAAAAGTCAAAAGGCAACTCAGAGATTAGGAGAAAGTTTACAAAGACATATGTGAGAAAGGATAATTACACATAAATTGAGATTTGAGAAACTCTTGGGAAATTATCTCATATTCCTTTTAAAAATTCTTAGCAGTCACCACAGACCCTGGAAAGATCAACACTAAGGCTGTGCCTTAACCTCCGTTCTCAGCACTGACCAATTAGCTGCCCCCTGGGGACCTCTGCTTTGATGTCAGCCTCTGTCCCCCAGCATCTCAGGGCTTCAGAGCCAACGTTCTCTGCTCACTGTCTGGGGACTCCCTGCAGGAGATCACACCGTGTGGGAAACCATCACAGGGGCCTCAGACCTGTAAGCAACAGGTTCTTCTCGGATGCAGGAGGACCAAAGCATCTGCACAACATCGGTGAGGAGCGGGTCGGGTGCTCACATAATACAGTGTCTTGGAGCAGAGGCCTACACCAAGAGGACCTCTGTCCACACATCGGGGCTGGACCAGACAAATGCCTTTTACTGTCAGCGGTGGGCAGCAGTGGTGTGACACTGGGGCGCTGACCCCGAGGGAATCAGAGCCTGGTGGGATGGGAACCCTAAGTAGTGCCTTGGTTCTCACGAATGCAACACGTAGTGTCCACTGCTGGGGGTGTCCATGGTCAAGGCCGCTCACAGGTGGTAAGGAACACTCTGGGCTACTAAACTGGGGCTTATCGGCAAAGGAAACAGACCATGGGACATACATTCACCCCACTCTAGATCCACTACTTTACCTTCTGCTTTCCTTTAGCCGAGAGAACTCTCTCCGTTGTTTGGAGGTCAGTAGATTCAGGAGGGACGAACTTTTCCCAGGAGGTGACTGTGTGGTTGGCCTCAGGGGCGAGCTCTCCTGGAGGGTCAGCCCCGTCCCTGTCCCTGACAGACTCAGAGGCTCCTGCAGGTCCCCTGCGTACAGGACCTTTCCTCCTGGTATGAACAGTGTGTCTTCAGTTCTGCCCTCCAGAGACCTGCACCCTGAAGGTGAGCGGTGCGGCCCTCTCCATGTGCAGATCCAGGTTAGTGACAGACACTCAGGAGAGGACAGACCCACCGAGGGGTGGGAGAGATATACTTTGCGCTTTGACACAGGACTCAGGGTGAGTATCAAATCCCCGCATGTCCTTCCTACATGGGCAGCATGGTCACCCCATTTCTGACCTGACTGCAGAGCTTGAAGGCAGAGCTAATACTGGATTTATAAACCGCCGTGTTGCTGAGGACTCTGGTCCCAACACACAGTAAAATTTTTGTGTGAGGAGATCGTCTCTGAGGTCCCGTCTCCCACAAATAAGACTAATATCTGTTATATTACCAGGAAGATGGAAAACTTCCAATAAAGGTGAACTTTGACATAAGGTGGAGTGATGATCAAGAATTGATTTGTTCCTTTTAAAAACTATTTGTGGATCATTGGGAGCAGTAGAGGCTTTGAGATGGGCTGATTTAGAAAAAAATTCCACGTATGTGACTCGCTTGCCTGGAACCCTGGCATCCATTTCTCCTACAAATTAGTGGGGCAAACTAACATATGATTTGGAGATAAACAGAAACATAGAATATCACAGAGCAGTTTGTGAACAAGCATTACCAATCTCAATAAAGCTGAGGCTGATGAAACAGTAGATAATGATTCAGACCAGTTCTTACTGTATATTTTTAAGTTATATTCATAAGGATGATTACTAGTATATCTGTTGTCTTTGCAAATTGGTAATATTGCAAAACAATGAAACGTCTAGGTAAACATCAACGTGATGCCTACTGGTCATGTTGTATTTTGGTTGAACTAATAATCTGAATGTTACAATTAACATGGAGATAAAACTAGGAAATATTGACATCATATGCAAAATGAGTATATGTCTTACTTGTCAAAGGAACCTGAACAGGAAGATCCTATTGTCTTCATTTCAGAGGATGCAAGGAAGTTAATAAAGATTACCTCCCATTCCAACTACAACTCAACCCTGAGTTAGACTGCTTTATTGAACAAGTATTGAACTGAGGTCCTTATGATTTATTCAGGAACCATTTGGTGGACCACTTTTCTATCTATACAGAAACTTCTCAGGTTGCCAAATAACTAGAACATACGCTCCTCTAAAATCCTGTGATCACTGTGTTGTCTTTATTGTAGGGTAAGACCAGCTGGCGAGTCTGCTGCAGAAAGAGCACTGTGGAAATGGGGAATGGGACCACGGTCCTAGAATTCACCTTGGAGGGGTTTCCTGCTGTCCAGCATCTGGGGAAGGTCCTCTTCCTGGTGCACCTGCTGGCGTACCTGGCATCCACGACAGGGAATGCAGTCATAGTCACTATCACCTGCGTTGACTCCCGACTCCAGACACCGATGTACTTCTTCCTCAGCATTTTCTCCTTTTTTGAGTGCTGCTTCACAAGTACTGTTATTCCTAAATTGCTGGTCATCTTTCTCTTAGGCAGACAGACGATTTCCTTTGTTGCCTGCTTCATACAAGCCTTTGTCGTTGTCTTTCTGGGAGCCGCTGGTTTCATCCTCATAGCGGTGATGTCCGTGGATCGATACCTGGCCATTTGCAAACCTCTGCATTACCCAATGCTCATGAACCTGAAGACTTGTTCCTTCCTGGTCACAGCCTGCTTTGCATTAGGTTTCACTCTCATCACTGGCTTGGTGGTGAGGGTTTCCCAGTTATCTTTCTGTGGCCCCCATGTCATCCCTCACTTCTTCTGTGACCTCGGCCCCCTCATCCATCTCTCCTGCTCTGACACAACATCTGTTGAAATGATGGTCTTTGTCCTGGCACTGTGTGTCCTTTTATCTTCTCTCACCAAAACTATCATTTCATACGGCAACATAGCTGTCACGGTCATGCGTCTCCCATCAGTCAAGGAGCGACAGAGAGCGTTCTCCACCTGCTCCTCCCACCTCATGGTCCTCTCGCTGATGTACGGCAGCTGTGTGTTTATATACGTGAAACCAAAGCAGAAGAACAGACTTGACTCCAACATGGAGGCTGCCCTGGTGAACACAGTGCTGACCCCTCTGCTGAACCCGGTCATCTACACCCTGCGGAACAAGCAGGTCCACCAGGCTCTGAGGGAGAGAGTGTGCAGAATGAAAGTAAAGAGATGAACGTGTAACAGAACCTGGAGTGTAATTCAGAGAATCTTTTTGTCATCATTCTGAAAAGTGAAGTCATCCTCAGACTTCACAGTGTCGAATGGCAGATTTGACCACACTGCTGTTCATCTCCAGACAATGTGAATCTGTTGATTCTAGACCACATTTGACCTTGGTGAGCATAACTAAGTTCTTCCTAATATTCCATATATTGATAACATATTATTTTAATTTCAAGGCCCCTGACTGAGGTTTATTTCCCTCTGATACAAATAATGTAGTTGAAAATTAGTGCTTGATAACATATACATAAAATTTAGGAATTTATATGCATTTAACATCATTTCTTTCCAGTCATAAACATGGTTCAATAGAATCAATATCTATATCAAAGGGCAGTTACAATGATCATGATTAAGATATAATGGGGAGTTTGCAGGAGAGGGAGGAAATAGTACCAACAGATTGCTGCCATCCAGCCTCTCCCAGTCCCAGGAAACAACGGGACCGTGTCCTTCGCCCTGGGAGATGTGTGGTTTAGGGCAGCTGTGCTCTTAATTGCTGTTCTTCTCCATGAGCTCAGCTACAAGTTCACTTCATTTCCCTGCTAAAGAACAGAACTGGGTCTGGGAACATTCCCGAAGGAGAGGGAACAAGCCAATCTGCTACTTTATACCCATGATTCTACTTTTCTGGGTTATTTTTCTGCTCCAGCACTGAGGACCATACACTTGTGATGGTTCCTCTCCTCACGCAGCTCCCTCGCACATGTGTGTTCGTCCAGAAACACAGCACTTGTTCAGCAGCTGTAAACTCTCTTCCAGAGTCAAGATTTTCTCAGTTACTTGCTTATCAACTTCATATTTTAAAGATATTAAGTTATAGAAATCACATATTTACTGTGAGCCTGGGGTGTGAACTACTGGGTTTTCTTCTCACTGATGACGTATTTGAGCACCAGCATTGCCATCATCCGGGTTCCTAACCTCTTTGTGATATTAGCTCCTTTTTACATGAAATTCTTACATTTCTTCTTTATGGGAAATGCTGCTAAAATGAATAATGTTATTTTCTTTCCTTGTTTTTACACATATTCTGATGTTAGATAATGAAAATGCATCTTTCTAAATTAATCCTGCCCATAATTGGTCATGGAGTCTCCATTATGATCTACAAAAATCATACTCAATCTCCCTAACGAAGAGGAATCAAAAATAATCCAAAATTTGTAGGTATGATTTAGTCACCTCCATACTGAAAATGGATGTGCACATTTTTGAAAAAGAGATCAGAAAAAGCAAACCCTAGTAAAATGGGTGCACACTGCTCTCACAGACGCAGGTTGAGAAGGAAGGGTCACTAGGGAAGTGGCAGAGGGACTGGAGTACAAAGCCAAATAACAGATTTTAGTCTGTTCTTTGACCCGATCTGGGTTCAACATCTGCTCTTGCTTTCAATAATTTCCCAAATCTCAATAAAATGTGAGATTAAGCCAGATAACATCTAGTCTCCTTTTGTAAACAACTCACTGGGAAAGCATCAAGATGTTGCATTTCATGGAAATATTTTCGCTGAGAGTTGAATCTCTGAAAAATATCTGAAGTCTTTCAGATCAACTACTAAAAACATTTAGGTGTCAAAACACCAAAAGGGTGTGAGCCACTTTGTTTTTAACATTTTGATAATTTATTCAATAGTTTATATGGTTTTTCCCCGGATGCCAGCAAGTGAACCCAGGTCCTTGAGATGCCTGAGGGCTGTGCACCCTGGTTGGCGGCTGACCCAACTGCTTTTCTCCTCAAGTGTCCACCTCTAATTCCATGTATAACCATTTTCAGTTTGAAACATAAAAGGATGTTGAGTCTTGTTAAATAAATATTATTCTGTCCTTTGTTGATGGAATGAATCATACTGATTTATTTGCATGCGTTGAACCATGTTCATATCCTAGAATAAGTCACAGTTTTCATATCTTAAATGTTGTCTTATATACAATGAGCATTTGAGAGCATTTTTACTTCTATGTTAATCAGAAATGTGGGTATATAGCTTTATTTTTGTGTGAAAGTTCTTTGGCTTTGAAATAAAAAATTTTGGCTTATAAGGATATATTTGGAAATTTTTCCTCATTTTCAATTTTTTTGAAGACTTTGAGAATATATATAAATGCTAATTCTTCTTTGAAAGCTGGAGAGACCACTATTAAAGTCATTTGGTTCTATGACATTTTTAGCATCATTCCAGGAAATTGAACCAAAATTTGAAGATTGTTTTTTCATTAAAAATAAGTTTACTTCTAAAGTAAATTTCTATCCTATTGTAGTATAATTGAACATTTTTACTTTAGCATTTCATATGGCTTTTAAAAATAATTATTTCTTTTGTTTACATTGCTATATACATTTTATGATATTGAAATCACACCTCCATGTGTAGGTCACATCACACCCACCAACAGAGTTCTGGTGTCCTTTAACAGCATATTGTCCCCTTCTGTCTTCCCTCACCACTCCCAACCTCTAGTAAACATCATCATGCATCCTGTGGATTTAATTGGGATGGATTTGGTCATTTTTTCTATATATATCCCATGTGAGTGAAACCGCCTATACATGCTTTTATTTTGGGTTTATTTTGCTCAATTACTACAGTTCCTGCCAGATTATCACAAAGGTAAACAACAGCTTCATCATTTTAATCAGCTGCATAAAATTCTATTGCGTATCTAGACCCCAGCTTCTTTATCCAGTCTTCTTTTGGAGGGCATTTATGTTGTTTTCATGTCTTGACAATTGTGATTTGTGTTACTATAATCATAGGTATGATTGAGATTTTGTATTCTCTGGCTATATGCCAAGAAATCTGAATGCTGGATTGGAGAGTATATGGTCATTTAATTTATGGCAAAGGAGACAAGAGCATAGAAAGGAGGAAGAAAAGACTTTCCAGCATGTCATTGTGGGCAAAATGAACTGCTATAAGCAAAAAGGAAACAAAATACTTTTTAACATTTTACCACCATGCATAAAATAATAAAAATAAACTATAGATCTGTAGATAAGTTGAGTCCTTATAAAATAAAACAAGAATATAGGCAATAATCTCAATGACTGCAGATTCAGAGATGGCTTTGGGTACTCATCTCCAGGAGCAGAAAATCAAACTCCAGAATAAAGAAATGGGGCTAATCAAACCAAAAGGCCTATATTGCACAAGAAACTGCTAACAGAATGAAGTGACAACCAACTAAAGGACAGAAGATATCTTCATATCATACATTTGACAGGTAGTTAATCTCCAAGATACGTAAAGAAATCAACAACAGAAAAAAATCTAACTCAGTAAAAAATGGGCAGATGATCTGATTAGACTCATCTTCAAAGAAAACCTACAGATGATCAACTGGCACTTGAAAATATGCTTATTCTTAATTTATCCTCTATTGTTAGAGAAAGCAAATCAAAACCACAATGAGAAACAACTCACACCTGTGAGAATGGACGCATTGAAAAGATTAGAAATAATTGTGGGTATGATGTGATATGATCTGATGACAAATTAATGTGCACAACTAATGTTGATATTTTGTTGTACAATGTAAAATATTTAAAAAAAATACATTTTAAAAAGGTAAAATCGGCAGCAGCTGATGCCACTAACATTATCCAGGCTATTATCTTTGTTAGAAGGAAGCAGCGGCAGCAGGGTCAGTGGGCAGGGGAAGGGGAAAGAGGATGAAAGAAGGAGAGGAGGAAGTAAAGGAAAGAGAGAGAGAGAGATGAAGAGGAGAATGCAAAATGTGGGAGGTGAACTAGAATAGGAGGTAAAGGGAGAGAGAACGAGGACAGGAATGGGCTGTGGAGGTATGGGGAGGTGAATTTAGGAGGAATCAAGGAGGATAGGGAGAGTAAGAGGAGGAGGTTGGAGTAAGGGAGCAGGGATGAGGAGTATGGAGAGGGTTTAAATAGAGGGGGAGGACTATGAGGGAGTATTGAGGATGGAGGAAGAGGTGGGACGGAGGAAGTGGTGGGGTGGAGGGAAGAGGGACAGGGAGAGATAATGGGCAGCAACTGAGGAGCAGGGAGAGGGGAAATGAGGAAGAGGGTGTAAGGAAGAGGGTAGAGGGAAGAGAAGGAGGGAGAGGAGTCATGAGAAATTAGGAGAATGGATGAAGCAGAAGACTGAAGGAAAATGTAGTGAGGAGGAGCAGGAGAGTGTATATATGGGTAGGAAGGAGCGTAGGAGAGGAGGAAAGAGGAGGGAAGAGAAAGAAGGAGGGAACAGAAGGAGGAAGAATAAACTGGAGGAGGGAGGAAAATGAGAAGACATATACAGGAGAAGATGCCTCCCTCAATCCAAACCAATGTTTGCAGTCTAATTACCAGGTTGATGAATTTTCATTTATCTCCAGTTCTGGGAGGATAGTTTCCCGCTACTGTGACTGTCCCTGGAAATCAGAGACCACAGGACAATGTCTCCATCCTGCTAGAGCAGCCCATTGGACTACAGGAGGAGAAGCAGCTTTCAGGACCAGGGTTTCCATAGCAACAGCTTTTCCATTATGGGACTCACATTTCCTGCTTCTGCATCTAGGAGAACTCTGTGAATCCATTTCTCAGATTAAAAAGAAAGGGCTGGCCATATTGAAAATCAGCAAAGAAGCCATTTAGCATCCCTTTTACTTCCCCAAAGAGGAATTGCCTGCTTCCCTGTCAGGATATGAGAGCAACATTAATATTCTTCAGCAAAAAACATTCAATGACAGGACTCAGCAGCAGAGGATGAGACTTCCATTCTAGATGGGGACCTGGTAGTACTGACTCACATCCTCCAGACAGAGCAACTAGGATTTTACCTTTTCTCCAGAAACACATACTGAGGAAAAGCAGGCACAGAGGCTATAAGGCACCATGGCAGCAGTGAAAACAAAGGCTAGTTGAAATAGTCATGGTGCAGAGCACACCACAGATTCAGGATTCAGGCCATGGCAGAGGGGATGGAACTGTGAGGAAAACTCTGTCTCCTAGAGACAAGAAAGCAGCAAAGAGCCTGCCCACTGGAGCTGGGATATGGAGCTGGGTGAGAGGGTCTTGGCACAGGACAAAAGGCAGATCATTGCCCTTGGGGTTTTAACAGGAGTAGCAGCAAGAAAACTATGCTGGGCACTGCCATAACCAGAAGGCAGGGAGGAACCATGAAAGGTATAGACTAGTGCCACCCTATGACTGGTGTAGAACTGCAGCCTGATCCCAGTTTGAAGGCCAGCAGCAAAGTGATTATTAAAGTTTGGAACCAGGGCACTAAGGTGAGTCTCTACATCCCCGCACAGAAACCAACTCCAAAGGCTGAACTCTAGACCCCAACAGAGGGTCTTCACAATAACTTCAATAAATCTAGTCAGTGGTGATGACACAGGACTCAAGAAATCCCAGTGTTCAAACCAAAGTGCAGGCTTTCTCAGTGAAAGTCAATATTCTACACAAGGCCATCACTGAAGGGAAATCTAATCCACACAAACATAAACAGAATGACAAACACCATGAAGACGCAGAGAAATAGTCATGAAATTATGGATCCAATAACAAACCCAGGGGAAAATCTGAACAGAAATCAAGCTACCTGAGGATGAATTTAGGTTAACAGTGATAAGCATACTCATGGAAATCAAGAAAACAATTCAGGAAGAGATCAAAAGAGAGAAGAAATTAAAAACAATATAAAATAATTGAGGAATGAGATAGCCGATCCAAAGACTCAAGAGAGGAACTCAAGAGTATGATAGATGAAGTTGTCAATAGAGTCAGTGAGCTAGCAGAGAGGGCAGAGAAATGCACTCAAGCCTATTACAAGTAATAAAAGAATGCTAGAAATGAAGACAGCATTTGAGACCTATGGGATAACTTCAAAAGGAACATTATTTGTATTATACAGGTACCAGAAGGATAAGAGAGATAAAAGGGAGGCAAAACTGTATTTGAAATAATAATAGCTGAGGATTTCCCTAACCTAAAGAATGAGGCAAGCATCATGACCCAGGTAGCTCAAAGAGTTCCTAATAAAAGAAACCCAAGGTAACCTACACCTAGATACATTGCCATCAAAATTTCAAAAATACGAGATAAAGAACCTTAAAAGGATCTAGAGAAAAATGAGTCACATACAAAGGAGTCCATAAGACTCTCAGTAGATTTCTCAATGGAAAATCTAGGCCAAAGGCAATGGCATGATATATTCAAAGTAATGAAAGAAAATTACTTTCAACATAGGATACTCAGAGATTATCATTCAGCTGAGTAAATGATTAAAAAAGATTTTCAGATAAGCAAAAGTTAAATAAATTAATCACCACAAAACCAGCTCTACAAAAAATACTTAAGAATACTCTATAAAGTGTAAAGACAGAAACAGTAATAAAGCAAATACAAAAAGTGGGGCAGAGAAGTGGGGTAATTAGAATGAATGTAAGACTAATCTGTTTTCAAAAAATAAGGAATAAACAGAATCCTTAATGTTAACTTCTGGGTAACCTCAAAATAAGTATCTAGGGTAAAATCAAACAAGAAAACAAACAGGAAAAACTATTACAATGATTATATCCAATGCACATAGGAAGAGAAAGAGAAAGACAAAAGTATGGTCCAGAACACACAAAAGATGAATTACAAAATGACAATAAAAATTACATATCAATAATCACCCTAAACATTAATAGGTTGAATTCACCAAATGACACAAAGTGATCGACTACATTGAAAAACATAATCCAACCTTCTGCTGCATTTAAATCTCATCTTCTTTCAAAAGACAAAGACTCAAAGTCAGTATTTGGAAGACAATCCTACAGTTGAATGAAAACCAAAAAAAAGAATGAAACCCAGCAGAAATGGCCATATGTATATCAAACAAAACATATTTCAAACTAAGAAGCATAAAAAAAGACAGAGAGGGGCTTTATATAATAATTAAGGGATCAAAACAGAAAGAAGACATGATGATTATTAATATTTAGGCACCAAATGAAGGAGCATCAACATATATTAAGCAAGTATTATTAGAATGACACAAGATATGTAAAACAATACAATAATAGTAGGGAATATCAACACTCCCATTACAATATGGACAGATTAACAAGGCATAAAATTACCAGGGAAACAGCCATTTTAAATGACCATTTGTAATAGACATAACAAAAACTTCATCCAATTACTACAGAATTGACTTTCCTCTCAAGTGTGCATGGAACATTCTCAAGGATAAAACATATGTTGGGACAAGAAATACATCTCAAAAAATTTAGAAAGATTGAAATCATACCAAGAATCTTCTCTAACCCAATTGCTAAAACTAGTATCAACCACAAAAAGAAACTTGGAAGACCCCAAATTAATCGCAGACTAACCAATATGATTCTGAATGATGCTTGGGTAAAAGAGGAAATCAAAGAGAAATTTAAAAAATACTTACAGACAATAGAGAATGAAGACATAAGTTACCAGAATCTGTAGTAAAAGGAGTACACAATGAAAAATTCATTCCAAGCAGTCTACCTAGAAACATAAAAAGGAAAACACAAATATAACACTACATTTCAAACAGCTAGAGGAAGAACAATTAAAGTCAAATACAGTAGAAGAAAAGAAATAATCAATCATAGCAGAAATAAATCAAACAAAATAAAAAATTCTCAACAAAATATTAGCCAAATGATTCAAAAAATTCATGAAAAATATCATCTGTCTTCACCAAGTGAGAATTATCCCAGGGATTCAGAAATTGTACAATGTACATAAATCTATTAATGTATTCATACACCACATTGACAGTAGCAAGGAGAAAACACACTTGATCATATAAATAGATGCAGATAAACCCCTGGACACGATCTAAAACCCATTCATGATAAAGACCCTGCATAAAATGGGACTAGAGTGTACATACCTCAACATAATAAAGTAGAAATATACGACAAACCCACAGTCAACATCATATTCAATGGCAAAAAGCTAAAAGTATTTCCTTTAAGGTCTGGAATAAGACAAGTTTGTAACTTTCACCACTGCTATATAATATCTGTCTTAGAGATATTAGGCAATAAAAAGAAATAAAAGGAATCCAAATTAGAAAGTAGGAAGTAAAACTATCATTATTTGTAGATGACATGATTATATACTTCGAAAACCCAAAACATTGTCATAAAACAAGTAGAACTCATCAATAAATACAATAAGTGCTTATCAGGCTACAAAATCAATGCACAAATATCCATTGCAGTCTTACATGCAAACAACACACTAGAAGAAAATGAAATATAGAAAACCTCACCATTAAAAATAGAAGGCAAAGAATTGACTATCTTGGAAAATTTTTACAAAGGAGGTGAAATACCTGCACCAGAAAACTACAGGTCCTTCTTAAAAGAAATAGAAGGGGTTACAAAGAGTTGGACACACATCTCCTCATCAATATTGGGAAGACTCAGCATAATTAAAATGGTCATCTTACCTAAAACAATATAGAGATTTAAGACAATCCCCATAAAACCCCACAAGCTTCACTCCAGGATATAGAACAAGAAATCTTAAAATTTATCTGAAACAACAAAAGACCCTCAATAGAAAAAGCAATTATGAGGAGAAAAAGAACAAATATGGAAGGATTACACTCCCTGATACTGAGCTATATGACAAAGCAACAGTGATCCACATGGTATGGTACAGGAATAAAAACAGAGGCACAGATCAGTGGAACAGAGCTGAATCTCCAGAAACTGACCCAAAACTGTCCCTCTCACATGCAGTCAGTTAATCTACAACAAAGGAGCTAAAAGCATAATACAGAGAAAGGAAAGTTCTCTTCAGAAAGTGGTGTTGGGATAATTAGATAGCGACATACAAAAGAATGAAGCTAGAACACTCTCTAACACCATTCATAAAATTAATTTAAAATGGGCTAGTAACTTGAACTTAAGTTGGGAAACCATATAATTCTTGGAAGACAACATAGGAAAGTCTTTCCATGACATCAGCCTAAGCTTCCTTTTGGAAATCAACTCCATCATTAAGGGAAACAAAAAGAAAAATAAACAACTGGGAGAACATCAAACTAAAGAGCTGCTTCACAGCAAAAGAAAACATCACCAAAACAAAAAGACAAGTTACTAACGAGAATATATTCGTGTTCTATATTTCAGACGAGGGCTTAATATCCAAAATATACAATTAATTCATAAAACTCAATAACAGAAAATCATGCAATCCAATCAAAAACAAACAGGAAGAGGTATTATAGATACATTTGTCCGTAGAGTATATACACATGGCCAACAGGCACATGAGCTGTTCCTACTTGCTGGCTATCAGGAAAATGCAAGTCAAAATAACAGTAGATTTCAACTTACACCTGAGAGACTGGCTATTATCCAAAAGTCTGGAAACAACAAATGTTGGTGAGGATGTGGATAAATGGGAACACATTTACACTGTTGGTGGGAGTGCAAATTGCTGCAACCCCTGAAGAAAATAGTATGAATATTCCTCAGAATGTTGTATATTCGAATCCCATATGATCACACCATCCACTTCTGGGCATTTACAAAAAAGTACAAAACACTCATTCACAGAGATGTGTGAACCCCCGTGTTTATTGCAACCTATTCACAATAGCCAAGAACTGGAAATTAATTAGTTTCTAACATCTGATGAATGGAGAAAGAAGTTGTGGTATATATACACAATGGAATACTATACCGCACTTACAAGAGATGAAATCTTTTCTCTTAAATAAAGATGGATGGATCTAGAGTGGATTATGCTAAGTGAATTAAGTCAAAAGAACAAAGACCTGTACCAGGTGATGTCACTCATAGGTGGAATGTGAACAGACAAAACAAGAGACAGAGAAAACAAAACTGACCCTTAGACACTTGTGATAGAACTGATTCCAAATAGGGAATGGGATGGGGTGGGGGCGGACAGATGGAGCCCACTGGACAACGGTGAAGGACACTAGGTGACATGCTAGAGAGCAGGGTATGTTGACAAATATCTGAAGAAAGGGGAACTGTACATATGGGGAACCTATCCATATGAGTTTATTTTAATGTGCAAAATCAAAGCTACTGCAAAAGTAAAAGTTTTATCATATGAAAAAAGGTGGGTAAAAATGGTATAAAATGGAGGAGTAGATGCCTTAGTCCTCAGAAACCAGTGTCTTTATCAAAAGCATGAAGAAAGATCACTGTCATGATAAAAACTCTTCTTCAACGTATTCATTCTCAAGCACATCACATGTAACATTGTGGTCCACATTTCACAGAATAAGAGTCCACATTGATTGCTGCCTGTGATGGCAATGTTATTTAGATAGAACATGGAAAACACAGTCCATTGAATAAACATGGGTAAACGGGAGGTCAATCAAAGGGAAAACGTCCGGTGCAGTGTAGAATGGGACTCCTGGTGGTAAGCCTGATGTGATATGTAAAAAAGTGAAGTACAACGGTGCACACTTTAAACCTATATAAAGTTATGATGCATGTTCCATCAATATATTTTAATTTTTATATAGTAAAAAAAACACAACTTCAGCTCTGGAAATCACAGTGCCAAAAAATCAGAAACAACTGATATCAGGAGAAAGTTTGCAAAGACTTATGTGAGAAAGGACAATTACATTTAAACTGGGATTTGAAAAACCCTTGGGAAAGTAAGTCATATCCCTTGTCTGGAAATTCTTGGCAGAGACAGCGTGGCCATCTGGGTGCCCGGATGCCAAGACCCCGGAAAGATAAACACAAAGGCTGTACCTTAACCTCCATTTGTCAGCAGTGACCAATTAGCTGCCCCCGGGGACTCTGCTTTGATGTCAGCCTGTGTCCCCAGCATCTCAGGGCTTCAGAGCCTGCTCTCTGCTCACTGTCTGGGGACAACCTGCAGGAGATCACACCGTGTGGGAAACCATCACAGGGGCCTCAGACCTGCAAGCAGCAGGCTCTCCTCCGATGCAGGAGGACCAAAGCGTCTGCACAGGATTGGTGAGGAGCAGGGGTGGGTACTCCCAACAGAGGGCATCTTGGAGCAGAGGCCTCTGATGACCAGAACCCAGAGGAGCCTCTGTCCACACATTAGGGCTGGACAAGACAAGCGCTTTCTGATGTCAGCAGTGAGCTGCAATGATACAATCACTGGAGCGCTGACTTCTCCAGACTCAATTGCGGGGGGTATGGGAACCCTAAGTAGTGCCTGGGCTCTCAGGAATGCAGCATGCAGTGTCCACTGCCGGGGGTGTCCGTGGTAGCTGCTCGCAGCCTTGTGGTGGTGAGGAACACTCTGGGCTACTAAACTGGGGCTTCTCAGCGAGGGAAATTGAGACCATGGGAGGTACATTCACCCCACTCTGGAAATACAACTTTACCCTCTGCTTTCCTCTAACCCAGAGAAGTCTCCATTGTTAGGAGGTCAGTAGCTTCGGGAGGGACAAGCTTCTCCCAGGAGGTGACTGTGTACCTGGCTTCAAGGACAAGCTCTCCTGGAGGCTCAGCCCCATCCCTGTCCCTGAACGGAAGCAGAGGCTCCTGCAGGTGCCCTATGGACAGGGCCTTTCCTCCCAGTCTGAACAGTGTGTCTGCAGGTCAAACGTCTGGAGACCTGGACCCTGAAGGTGAGTGGGGCAGCCCTCTCCATGTGCAGATCCTGGTTAGTGTGGCCAGACACCCAGGGAATGACTTACAGAGGGGAGTGAGAGAAGTCCTCTGAGCTGTGAGGCACGGCTGAGCATGTGTGTCACGTCCCCACATGTCCTTCCTACATGGGAAACCTGGGAGGCATTGACACCGCATTTCTGACCTGATTGCAGAGCTTGAAGGAAGAGCCTATCCTGGACTTATAACACCCTTGGTGCCGAGGACCTGGTGTCCTGGTCCCAACTCACTGTAAAATGTTTGTGTGAGGAGAGAATCTCTGAGGTCCCAGGCTTCCACAGATAAAACAAACATCTGTTATATTATCAGAAAGACTGAAAACTTTTCATAAAGGTGAACTTTGACATACGGTGGAGTGATCATCAGGAATAGATTTGTTCCTTTTAAAAAATATTTGCGGATCATTGGGAGCAGCAGAGGCTTTGACTTGGGCTGATTTAGTTAAAATTCCACTTTTGTGACTCACTTCTCTGGAACCCTGTCTCCATTTCTCCTATAAATTAATGGAGCAAAAAATATATATGATGTTCATATGTAGAAATACATTTCTTTGGAGATTAACAGAAGCATTGACTATCACAGAGCAGTTTGTAAATAAGCATTACCATTCTCAATAAAATTGAGGTTGATGAAATGGAGGATAATTATTCAGACCACTTCTTACCGTATTGTTAAATTATATTCATGAGGATGATAGCTAGTATTTCTGTTGTCTTATAATCATTAATATTACAAAACAATGAAATAATTTTATGTAAACTTCAATGTGCTGCATACTAGTCATGTATTTAGGCTAAACTAATAAACTGATTGTCACTATAAACATGAAGATACAACTAGGAAATACTGACATCACATGCAGAGTGAATCCATGTCCCACTTGTCACAGGAACCTGAACAGGAAGATCCTATTGTCTTCTTTTCACAGAGGATGCAGGGAAGTTAACAAGGATTATCTCCCTTTCCAAATAGGACTCATCTCTTGAGAATTAAGACTACTTTACTGAACTCAGGTTACTTACTCAGAAACTACTTCAGGACCACTTTACTTTCTGCCTAGAAACTTCTCAGGTTGCCAAATAACTAGAACATATGCGCTTCTAAAACCCTGTGATCACAGTGATGTCTTTATTGTAGGGTAAGACCAGCAGGCAACACTGCTGCAGAGAGAGCACCGTGGAAATGGGGAATGGGACCACGGTCCTAGAATTCACCTTGGAGGGGTTTCCTGCTGTCCAGCATCTGGGGAAGGTCCTCTTCCTGGTGCACCTGCTGGCGTACCTGGCATCCATGGCAGGGAATGCAGTCATAGTCACTGTCACCTGTGCCGACTCCCGACTCCAGACGCCGATGTACTTCTTCCTCAGCATTTTCTCCATTACTGAGTGCTGCTTCACCAGCACTGTTATTCCTAAATTGCTGGTCATCTTTCTTTTAGGCAGACAGACGATTTCCTTTGTTGCCTGCTTCATACAAGCATTTTTCTTTATATTTCTGGGAGCTGCTGGTTGCATCCTCATGGCGGTGATGTCCGTGGATCGGTACCTGGCCATTTGCAAACCTCTGCATTACCCGACCCTCATGAACCTGAAGAATTGCTCCCTCCTGGTCACAGCTTGCTTTGTCTCAGGTTTTACTTTCATCACTGGCTTGGTGGTGAGGGTTTCCCAGTTATCTTTCTGTGGACCCCATGTCATCTCTCACTTCTTCTGTGACCTCGGCCCCCTCATCCATCTCTCCTGCTCTGATACAAGATCTGTTGAAGGGTTGACTTTTGTCCTAGCACTGTGTGTCCTTTTAACCTCTCTTGCCATAACTACCATTTCATATGGCAACATAGCTGTCACGGTTTTGCGTCTCCCATCAGCCAAGGAGCGACAGAGAGCGTTCTCCACCTGCTCCTCCCACCTCATGGTCCTCTCCCTGATGTATGGCAGTGCTACGTTTATGTATGCGAAACCAAAGCAGAAGAACAGACTTGACTCCAACAGGGAGGCTGCCCTGGTGAACACAGTGCTGACCCCTCTGCTGAACCCGGTCATCTACACCCTGCGGAACAAGCAGGTCCACCAGGCTCTGAGGGAGACAGTGTGCAGAATGAAAGTAAAGAGATGAAAGTGTAACAGAACCCGGAGTGGAAATTCAGAGATTCTTTTTGTCATCATTCTGAAAAGTGAAGCCGTCATCACACTTCACGGTGTCGAATGGCAGATTTGATCACACTGCTGTTCATCCTGACAATGTGAATCTGTTGATTCTAGACCACATTTGATCTTGGTGAGCATAACTAAGTTCTCCCTAATGTTCCATCATTGACAACATATGATTTTAATTTCAAGGCCTCTTACTGAGATTTATTTCCTTCTGACACAATGTAGTTGAAAATTAGTGCTTGATATCATGTACATAAAACTTAGGGATTTATATGCATTTAACATCACTTCTCTCTAGCCATAAACATGGTTCAATAGAATTATTACCTATTACCAAAGGGCAATTACAATGACCATGATGAGAATGTAATGGAGGAGTCTGCAGGAAAAGGAGGAAACAGTACCACCAGATTGCTGCCATCCATCCTCTCCCAGTCCCAGGAAACAACGGGACCGTGTCCTTCGCCCTGGGAGATGTGTGCTTTAGGGCAGCTGTGCTCTTAATTGTTGTTCTTCTCCATGAGCTCAGCTACAGGTTTACTTCACTTCCCTGCTAAACAACAGAACTGGGTCTGGGAACATTCCCGAAGGAGAGGGAACAAGCCAGTCTGCTACTTTGGACCCATGATCCTACTTTTCTAGGTTATTTTTCTGCTTCAGCACCAAGGACCATAGACTTGTGATGGTTCCTCTCCTCACGCTGCTCCCTCACACATGTGTGTTCAGCCAGGAACATAGCACTTGTTCAGCAGCTGTAAACTCTCTTCCAGAATCAATATTTTCTCAGTTATTTGCTTATCAACTTAATATTCATAAATAAAATAAGCTACACAGATCACATATTTACTGTGGACCTGGGGTGTGAAATGCAGGGTTTTCCTCTGGTTGATCACGTATTTGAGCACCAGAGTCACCATCATCCGGGTCCTAACCTCTGTGTGATATCAGCTCCTTTTAAATGAAATTCTTACATTTCTTCTTTATAGGAAAAGCTGATAAAATGAGTAACATTATTTTTTTTCCTTTTCTTGTTTTTGCCCAATTTCTGTTGTTAGAATATGAAAAATGCATCTTACTAAACATATCCTACCCAAAATTGGTCGTGGGGTCTCTATTATGATCTAAAAATGATCCTATTGAATCCTACTAACAAAAGGAATAAAAAAAATTCTAAAAATAATAGGTTTGTTTTAGTCAGCTCCATATTGTGGACGGCTTGCATGTTTTATGAAAGAGAGATAAGAAAAAACAATTAGTAAAAATGGGTGCACACTGCCCTCACAGACGCAGGGAGAAAGGAAGGTGTCTTAGGGAAGCCGCAGAGGGACTGGAGGATGAACTCCAATAACAGGTGTGAGTCACATTCAGTTTCCTGATCTGAGCTCAACATCTGCTGCTGCCTCCACTTGCTTCCCAAACCTCAGTAAAATGTTAGATTAAGCCAGGTAGTATCTAGTCTCATTTTCAGAAGGACCACAGGGACAGTATCAAGATGAAGCATGTCATTGAGATAATGTTTTACGCTGAGTGTATCTATGAAAAATGTTTGAAGTGTCTCAGATATAAGAACTATAGGAACAAATCCAGTCATCAAAGTCAAAACACTGAAAGAGTGTGAACTCCTACAGTTTTTGTTTTAAGATATATAATATATTTTTATGCAGTGCTTAATATAGGTGTTTCCCCGATCTCAGGAGGGAAATCCAGGTCCTTGAGATGCATGAGGACTGTGAATCATGGTTGCCATCTGACCCAACTGTTCACACCCACATGTGCCCACTTCTAGGTTTTAATCAACATTTAATAGGCTAGTCTCTGCAAACTATGCAACTGCGCTATATATTCCCCTAAGAGAGACCATAATGGCAAAGTGTGATTGAAAATAAAGCAACCACCACCAGAAATGCAACATTGAATCTATGGTGCAGGTGGTCATCACCAGTCATTGGTGGACCCATCGGAGGACAGCATGATGTGGAGATTTGCCCTCTAGACCCTGGTCCTCATTTTAGTAACACAACGCTCCTCCACTGAATCTCCATCACAGATAATTCCAATCATAGTTTCTAACATTGCTAAAATGGGACTGACCAAAATGTTATAAATATGTTTTGGTAAAACTGTGTTGGATGTCAGCATATACTCAAGAATCCTTCTATCGTTATCAATGCCATTAACCCAGTTCCTAAAAACATTTATTCCTGTACCATTTGCTGTTGCTTTTTACTCTTATATGAAGAGCCTTTAACATTTATAAGTAAATGCTTAATAGAAAATAATTTTAATCTAAAGTCTTCTATTGTCCAGTCTCTAGAACTAATTTTGAATTAATGAAGCTTTGTACACTTGACACACATCTCCCTTTTACTCCCTGACACAGCCTCTGACCACCAGCCTTCTACTTTCTGCTTCTGGATATTTGATTATTTTCCAAATACAAATAAGATCAAGCAAATGCCTTCTGTGTCTAATTTATTTTATTGGGAGTTAGATCTTCCAAGTACTTTGATATTGTTGGAAATAACTCAAATCCTTTCTCTGTATATATCTATGGGGTGTCTACTATCTCTGTGTGCATACACTGCATTATCTTTATTGTTTATTTCATAATCATAAATTTCACTCTGCAATCCAACTAGATGTAAAGAGGGAAACAGGAAGTATGGAACTGAAGAACTGCAGCAAGAGCACAGATTATAGGCCACTTTGAGCAGATGGGGGCGATGGGGTGCTCTCCAGAGCTACAGAAGTAATGGTCTGGTGGTTAAAACACACTTCAAACTTACTTGTCCACAGTCTACAATGGTAATCTTGCTGGTCTTGCCATTCCTGGACACAGGGCATCCCACACTCCACAACATCCATGCCCTCTTCACCTGGCCCAAGACTAAAAACTGACTTTCATTCTTGGCTCTTAGCCATGCAGATAAAAACTGGGAACCATTTTGTTGGGTCCAGCATTTTCCATGGACACGGTGACAGGACCCCAATGCTTGAGGATGAAATTCTCATCATCACACTTCTCCCCGTAGACAGACATTCCCCAGGAGCCATTGTGGCTTGGGATGTCACCACACAGACACATAAATCCTGGAATAATTCTGTAAAAGCAGAAAACCTATAACCAAATCCTTTCTCTTCAGTGCTCAGAGCAGGAACGTTTTCGGCTGTCTTTGAACTTTTGCTGCAAACAGATTAAATGAGATGCAGCATCAATGGCCATGTCGAAGAACACAGTGGGGTTGACCACGGCTGTGCGATGCTAAACATCGGGTGGTGGCGGCATCTGTAAGGCATCCTTTTTCTGAATCCATTGTTCTGTGGACAAACAGTGCTATTCTTCATAATTTATCAAATGTGAATAGTGCTGTAATGAACATGGGAGTGCAAATACCTTAGGTCTATAGTTCAAGTCTTTCAGCTATATCCCCAGAAATGGGATTGTAAATCAAAGAGTGATTCTACTGTGAATTTGTTGAGAAATCTCTATACTGATGTCTATAGTGATAGCACCAATGGCATTCTCTGCAGCTTACTCAAGTTCCCCTTTCTCCAATCCTTACCAACAAATCTTGCACTTTGTTTTGTTTTCATTTTTATTTTGTTTTATGATAACCCTTTAAATGCATGTGAAGTGACACCTCTTGCTGAAAATGTCCTTAGTAGTGATCATAGGTCCATTAGTGCTGTTGATATCTTTAGCTGCTCCTGTTGGCCCTTTTTATGCCTTCTTTAGAAAAATGTTTAATCTCTTTCTCTGCCCTTTTCTATTTGGTTTGTTTGGGGTGTTGTTATTGAGTTGTATGAGTTCTGTTTATATTTGGATACTTGATGTAAAAGGAATTTTCCATGTGGACAATGACAATGAATGACATTTCAGGTTGGTCAGTGGTCCTGTGACTCGTGGGTTTTTAAAATAATGTGTCACACTTTCAAATGTTACCAGCAAGAGTATATGGACAATAAGAACACATGAGCAGAAGAAAAGGCAGAATCTCAGTTATAAGAGAATCACTTACAAACTTCAGAAGAGGTTTTTAGTTATGGTCTTTCTGGGATGATAAAGAAGATATTCAGGTGATATTTTGTTTACCTGAGGGCACTAGGGGATGCTACAGTGTTAAAGCACTGGAGTGACACAGTAAGATCTGCAGCAGCAAGATGACTACGACTGCGCTGGAATGTGGGGGACAATCTGAGTGTTCAGACTCCACCAGTTTACTAAATATTCTTCCTCAAGCACATCGGCTTCAATATTATGATACCTTTCCTGTACTCTAACGCTAAAACCATTTCTAGAGAAATACATCATTTTGCTTTTTGCGACCTTCTAGTTACCATACAGTGCCTTTCATCAGTGGGAGTGAAACCCTGGTGATAAAAGTTACCTAAAATTCAGTTCCCAGTTGCTATTTTCTAGAAAACAGAAAAGTGGAAATAAATACTGCAACCTCCCTCTTCCTAGCAAAAAATAAAGTAAGTAATATGAAAACAATTTTCAGTATGGCATGCTTCCAGCTATTATGGCATTCATAATGCAATATTAAGTTATATAAAGATGACTGAAAAAAGTCAGTAAATGTTTCTGTCAATTAAAAATATAGTAACTGGGACTTCCTGCCAAGATATTGACCTGGTAGGAGTGACTCACAACCTCCCCATAGAGCAACTAGAGATTCACCTATTTCACAGAAACAAACACTGAGGAAAAGCAGGAAATGACATTGTATAGACACAGCTGCAATCATGACAACAAACAATAGGCAAAAATATCTGGCCTGGCTACACACAAGACTCAGAATTGGGATTCCAGGAGTGGTGGAGATGGTGAAACAGGTAAGATGATCTGGCCCTCCCAGGAACAGCAAAATCAGTGAAGAGCTCACCCATCAAGGTCAGGATAAAGAAACAGAGGCGAGTGTCTAAGTATAGGATAGAAGAGGCCACACTTCTTGGACTGTTTGAACAGGAGACCCGAGGAGAAAATTACACTGGGTACCACCATAACTAGAAAGCAGCAAAGGGAATCACCCAATACCCACAGACCTCCAACATTATGTCCTGGAGCTGTAGGAACCACACAATGGAAATCTCACCCTCAGTCTTAAAGGGAGGAGTCTCCCAGAGAAGGACACCATCAATGCTACCCATTAATGCCACCTTATGGGTGTAGGTGAAACTGTATCCTGGTTGCTTATGTGTGTCACAGCAAGGTGATCATTTCAAATGGGAGCTGGAGCACTGAGGGAGAACTCCGCATCTGACAAATAAACTCCAACCACATACACTGAGCTTTCTGGAAGCAATAGAGGGCTCACATAAGAACTTCAACAAACTCAAACCAATGGTGACGCCACAAAACTCAAGACATTCCCATGTCCAAGTCACATCCACGCTTCCTGAGTACAAGTCAATACCCTATACCAGGCCATCACTGAATTAAAACCTAATCCACAGAGGCATAAACAAAATACCAAACAGAGCAAAGACACAGACAACTGTATTTGATATGATTGATTCAATCCAAAACTTGGAAAATTTGAATGCAACAGAAGTCTGAAAACTACCTGAGGATGAATTTAGTGGTAAACATACTCATGGAAATCAAGAAAACAATAGAGGAAGAAAAAGAGAACAATCAAAAAGATAGAGAAGAAATGAAGCAGCTCAAAAAAGAAAGAAATAACACAATGGCTGAACTAAATCATTCAACAGAGGGACACAAGAATAAGATGAAGTGCCCATAGAATCAGCATGATAGAACATAGGGCAGAGGAATGCATTCAAGTAAACCATCAAAGTGATAACAGAATGCAAGGAAATGAAGACAGGATCAAGACCTATGGAATAACAAAAGAAACAATATTCACATTACAGGATTCCCTGAAGAAAAGAGAAAAGGGGGCAGAAACTGGACTTTTAGAAATAATAGCTGAGAACTTCCCTAATCTGAAAAATGAATCAAGCCTTGAGTCCCAGGAAGTTCGAATGTCCCTAATAAAAGAAATAATGCAGACCTACACCAAGACATGTTGTCATTAAAATGACAAAAATACAAGGTAAAGGAAAATATCTTATAAATATCCAGAGAAAAAGGAGTCACATAAAAAGGAGTCCTCATAAAATTGTCAGCTGATTTCTAACTGAAACTCTACAGGCCAAAAAGGAGGAATGATACATTCAAAAGACTGAAAGAAAAGGATTATCAGCCTTGGATACTATACCTTGCAAGATCATCATTCAGAACTGATGGAATGGAAAAAAGTTTTTCCACTAAGTAGAAGTTAAAGCAATTTATCACCACAAAACCAGTTCTACAAAAATTATTAAAAGATGTTATATAAAGTATAAAGAAACCCCACTTAAAAACAGAAAGACAGAAAAATTCAAAACTAGGGAGAAGAGAACAAAATGTGGGTGGTTAGAATAAATGGAAGATTACTGTGCTTTCAAATAAAGATAGGAAATAAACAACAAATCCTTAATGCTAACATGAGAGTAACTTAAGAAAACATCTCCAGGGAAAAAGTAAAGAAGAAAACAAAAGGGAAACCAAGCAAAGCACAACCCACCTAACTCACCAAATGACAGAGTGGTGGAATAGATTAAAAAGCATAACTCAATCTTCTGTTGCATTCAGAAAACTCACAATCTCTCAAAACATAAACAAAAATTCAAAGTCAGTGATTGAAAGACAATCCTACAGTCAAATGGCCACAACAAAAACAAATAAACAGGAAAGCCATTCTTATATCTGAAAAAGTAGACTTCCAAATGAAAAGCCTAACAAAAGACAGAGATGGACATTATATAATGATTAAGGGGTCAATGCAGCAAGAAGACATAATGTTTATAGACATATACATGCACCAAATGGTAGAGCATCAAAATATATCAATCAAGTATTATTAGACCTGAAGAGAGACATTGACAGCAACACAATAGTAGTTGGGGACTTCAACACCCCACTTAAAACAATGGACATATCAACCAGGCAGAAAATTAAGAGGGAAACAGCAGCTTTAAATGATCATTTGGAGCAGTTAGATCCTATAGACATATATCAGACACTTCACCCAATGACTACAGATTTCACTTTCTTCTCAAGTGCACATAGAACATTCACAAGGACAGACCACATGTTGGGACAGAAAACATGTCTCAACAAATTTACAAATATTTAAATCATTCCAAGCAGCTTTGACCACAATGGCTTAAAATCAGAAGCAACAAATGTTGGCAAGGATGTGTAGAAAAGGGAACACTTTTACACTGCTGGTGACAGTGGAAATTGATGCAAACCCTATGGAGAACAGTGTGGAGATTTCCAGAAGTTGAAGATGTAAGTTTCATATGAACTGGCCATTCCACTTCTAGATATTTACCCAAAAGATATAAAAAGACTCATTTAAAGAGGTTTACCATGTTTACTTATGTTTACTTCAGCCTTATTCACAATAGCTAAGAACTGGAATTTAGATTATTATTTTTAAAGATGGGCTGGCCATGTTAAACAACAGCACAGAAGACACATAGCATTCCCTTTTCTTCTCTTAAGAGGAATTATGTGTTCCCTTTTAGGAGACGGTTAGAGGGCAACTTAAATATTCTCCAAACAGAAACATTAGTGACGAGAATCATATATATACATAGATACAAATATATAAACATACTTATTATAAACAGATACATATGTTTATTTTAATGGCAAAATATGAATAAATATAAAAACAAATGTATAAAAATAAAAATATTGTAGCTAAACCAAAAAATTTCAATGTTGCTACGTAAGTAAATTTTTTTCAAAAAAAATGCAATAAAAATAATGAAATAGGAAATGTGTGGAAAAAGGCACAACATAAATCCTTTCCTTAGCATGTCCAAATTTCCCTATATTTCCTCTCAGGTATTTTGCATGCAATCAGAGAAAATGAGTGGAAGAGATTACTTAATATACAAACAATTTTCAAATTATCTACATGAACAGATCAATGAATAAAAAATGCCTCCAACTAGTCCTAACATTAAAAATCTTATAAAAAGCAAATATAAAGCTATCTCAATATATTTTCAGATAAAATGATACAAAAAAAATTCAAAAAAGATTACAGAAATTCTTATATCAATAACCTTAACAGCTTTTGATATTGGAAGAAATTGGAATGAAGTATTTATGCATTGAATGAGTTATATTCAATGCAGAATTCTATAACAATCAAGGTATTGAAATAATATCAGATTGATATAAATAAACTATGCTCTTCATAATCACTTAAATTCATGACAATGTGTTCTCATAAAATAAACAATCCTTCAACAAAAGTAAAAATTATACTTTTATCCACATCTGCTAAATTAATTCTTTGAATTAATGACCATGGAATATCATTCCATTTATTTATATCTTATATTTCTTTTAACAATATCTTATTTTTCATCATACACCTCTTTGCTTAAGTATGCCAAGATATTCAACTTTCTTTTTCACAATAATAGAATTTTTCCTGGGTTTTGTTTATTTTATTGTTATTGAAACAGAAACTCTATTCATTTTATAAACTGTACTTTACAGTATTAATTTATGATTTATAATAGTTTTTTTGGACTCTAGGATTTTCAATGTATATTATCTAAAAATAGTCATCGTATTTTCCATTCCAATTATGAGCTCTTTTATTTCTTTTTTGTGTGTAATTGTGATGTCTAGAGTTTCCAGCTCTACATTAAATAGTAAATTATGAGAGAAGATATCCTTGCTTTGTTCTAATCTTAGGGGAAAATCTTTCAATTGAGTATGATGCTGATTATAACCCTGTCATATACAACTTTTATTCAGTGGAGGTACATTCCATTTATAACCATTTTTGTGGTTTTTGACATAAAAGATGATGAGGCTAGTCAAATGAATATTATTCTGTCCTTTTTTGATGTGTTAAATCATATTGATTAATTTGCATATGTTAAACCAGCTTTGTATTCCTAGAATAAATCATAATTTCTCATCATTTCCTTTTAATGTTTCTTGAATACAATCAGCATTTTGTTAATCATTTTTGCTTCCATGTTAATCAGCAACATTAGTCTATAGTTTTATTTCTTGTGTGAGAATTCTTTTCCTGGCTTTGAAATCAATCTAATCTTGGCAACATAGGATATGTCTGGAAATTTTCCCTTAATTTCATTTTTTTGTATGCATTTAAGCAGTATACACACTAATTCTTCTTTGAAAGTTGGATAGAATTCACACTTAAAGCCATTTGGTCTTATGCCCATGTTTTTTGTAAAACTGATTACTCTTTCAGTTTCCTGGCTCATGATGGATCTGATCATATTTTCTATTCCTGATTCATTCTTGGGATGCTGTATAAAGTAATTATGACATGTCTTTCATGTATTTAATGTCCATGTGTGTATATTCTTTATACTACATATTCAAGTTATTGTTCAAAATTCTCTATACTTGAGGTATTTGTATTTTTAGTGTTTAGCAATAAGAATTATTGAAACAATATTTATTCAACTCTTTTATGGTTCGAAAATATTTCCTCCTATTTTGTGAATGTTTTCAATTTCTTGGTTATAGTCTTTGAAGAACAAATGTTCAAATTTTGATGTTAATTTTTTTTCATTTTGTGATCTTTCTTGATGTCATATCTAAGAATTAATCGCCTAATCCAAGGCCATATAGATTTACACAGATTTTTTTCTAAGAGTTTTATCATTTTTTCTCTTAAATTTAGATCTTTAATCCATAGTGGGTTAATGTTAATACATAACATCAGGTATATGCCCCAAATCAGTCCTTTTAAAGAAATGTTACAGGCAGTAATTAAGATGACTAAGAAGATAGGAAGAAGAATTTTATGTTTATTTTGTTGTTCATCATTGTTGTTTCCCCAGTCCACAGTCTTGAACAGTGCATCTTGGAATATATGAGAACCATGCTCTGCAATCTCAACTGTTAGGCCATCAGGGCATGCCCCCAAATCATTTTGTTAAAAGTTACTATCAATTTCCCATACCATGTGTGCAAAGTACTATGTTCTCCCATTGATTTATCTTGCTGTTTTACTGAAGATTAATTGACCATGAATGTAAATATTTCTTTCTGCTGTATCAACTGTATTTCATTTTCCTAAATGTCTATCTTTTTTCTAGAACAACTTAGCTTTTATTACTGTCATTGTATATCAGTTTGAATACCAAAAATCACATACCCTAAAACATTGTCTTAACTGAATCCTTTTCGTTTATGAATAATTATAAACAAAACAAATTTAAAAGAAAACACAGAATATCAATAAAACCAAAGCAGATTCTTTGAAAAGATGAACAAAATTAACAAATATTTGTAAGGGTAGCTCAGAAGGAGAGAAAACTTTAATAATTTGAATAAATAATAAGAGACATCACAATTGATTCATTAAAATAGGGTATCAAAAGAAGCTATTATAAAATATATATGCCAACATTGCAACAATCTAGAAGAATTGAACAATATTCAGTTTAACATATCCTAGTGAGACTGAATCAAGATCTTAAAAATATTAACAGATGCATCACAGGTAAATAAATGGAGTATTCACAAGACCCCTCCTAATGCAAGCCTGGGACAAGAAGAGTGAAATTTACCAGACAGCAGAACAGACATAGTTCCTGTATCTCTCAACCTATTCCCAAAGTTTGAAGATCACTGAATGTTTTAAAATACAATCTTTGATGCTAATATTTCCCTGAAACCAAAAGCAGACAGGGACATCAAAAGAGGATTACAAAGCAATGTCTCTGAAAACGTACATACAAATCCTGAACAAAGTATTAGCAAATAAAATTCAACAATACAGAAAAGGATAGTAATCCAAGAATCCAAGGATGGTTCAGCATATGTAAAGCTACTAACAAAATACATCATATGATCATATCAAGAAATGCATAAAAATCATTGGTCATGATTCAGAACTGATAAAATTAAAAAGATAAAATGGGGATAAAAGAAATATATCTCAATATAATAAAATCCATGTGTGATAAATCTATAGGTAGCATCATACTCAGTAGTGAATAATGTAGAACTTTTCTTTTAAGGTCAGGAATAAGACACTCTGACCAATACTAGTAAACATAGTATATTCAAATTCCTAGAATGAGAAATTAAGCTAAAAAAGAAAAAGAATCCAAATTGTAAAATGAGAAGTAAATCTAACACTATTTTAGATGACATGCTATGTAAGTAGAAAATCCTAACACTGCTTTAAAAAACTATTAGAATAAATGATTATAGTAAGCTAGAAGGCTGCGAAATTAATATAAAAAAGCCATTGTTTTATGGGGACGAACACTTGGTGATTTGGTGGAGGGCATGGTGTGTCGAAATAAATTTAAGAATTTGGGAACCTATACATAGGAGTTTATATTAATGTGTAGAATAATTAGTACAATAAAAATAAATTTAAAAAACCATTGTTTCAATATGCAAACAGAAGACAAAGAAATTAAGAAAACAATCCTACTTATACTAGAAAGAAAAAAATTAAATAAACTTGAGGTTAAATAGCTGCCCAGTGAAAGTCACAAAATAATGTAAAAAAGACACAAATATGTGAATAGACATTCATTGCTCAAGGATGCGTAGAATTATTTTTGTTAATATGGCTTTCTCATCTGAATGATACACAGTTTTAATAGAATCCTTATCAAAATTCCAATGCCTGGTGCACCCTGGTGACTTGAGTATGAAGTCTGAAGTGACAGTGGTATATTCTAAATAAAAGCCCAAGGAGCTGGTTTCAGGACCAGGTTCAGGGTGGGTGGGGGACAACTAAATGAATACATACAAATTCTTCCTCATCTCTCTCTGCCTGTCTGCCTACTTGCCATCTTTACCACGTTTCCTTTCCATTAAAAATACCACGAGATTGCTGCCATTCCAGCCTCTCCCAGTCCCGGGAAACAACGGTGCAGTGTCCATCACCCTGGGACATGTGTGGTTTAGGGAAGTTGTGCTCTTAATTACTGTTCTCCATGAGCTCAGCTACAGGTTTACTTCACTTCCCTGTTAAAGAACAGAACGGGTTTGGGACCATTCCTCAAGGAGAGGGAGCAAGCCCAGTCTGCTACTTTATACCCCATGATCCTACTTCTCTAGGTTATTTTTCTGCTCCAGCACCGAGGACCATAGACTTGTGATGGTTCCTCTCCTCACACTGCTGCCTCGCACATGTATGTTCAGCCAGGAATTTATTCGACAGTGTAAACCTTTCCAGAGTCAAGCTTTTCTCAGTTATTGCATTACCTACTTAACATTCATTAAGAAAAAAGTTACAGAAATCACATATTTACTGTGGACCTGGGGTGTGAAATGCAGGGTTTTCCTCTGGTTGATCACGTATTTGAGCACCAGCGTCGCCATCATCCGGGTCCTAACCTCTGTGTGATATCAGCTCCTTTTTAGATGAAATTCTTACATTTATTCTTTATAGGAAATGCTGATAAAATGAACAACATTGTTTTCCTGTCCTTTTCTTGTTTTTATCCAAATTCTGATGTTAGATAATAAAAAATGCATCTTACTAAATTCATCCTGCCCATAATTGGTCATGGAGTCTCTATTATGTTCTATGAAAGATTATATTGAATCTTACTAACAAAAATAAAAAATATTCTAAATATCATAGAAATGTTCAATATCATATTGAACACAGCTGTGAATGTTTTATGAAAAAGAGATCAGAAAAAACAATTAGTAAAAATGGGTGCACGCTGCCCTCACAGATGCAGGGAGAAAGGAAGGTGTCTTAGGGAAGCCACGGAGGAACTGGAGGAGGAACTCCAATAACAGGTGTGAGTCACATTCAGTTTCCTGATCTGAGCTCAACATCTGCTGCTGCCTCCCCTCGCTTCCCAAATCTCACTAAAATATGAGATTAAGCCAGATAACATGTAGTCTCCTTTTCAAAAGGAATCCGGAGACTGTATCAAGATGTTTCATGTCATCGATAATGTTTTATGGAGTGAATCTCTGAAAAATGTTTGAAGAGTCTCAATCAACAAATCCTGCTTTGTTTTGTTTTCATTTTTATTTTTTATTTTGTTTTTTAAAAACCCTTGCAAGACATATGAGGTTG
>RJWH01008325.1:0-31630 GCA_004363575.1 Solenodon paradoxus
AAAATTGAATTGACTTCACATTCTCTTCATAATGATATGCGGACTCTGGAAAAAGGGGAGTCATCAGTTAAAAATGATGTAGAGATACAAATATATGTTCAAACTCTTTCTCCAAATCCTTAACCTCTTTGAATTCCTTAGGCCAGAGTTCCCGCTATAGGGTATGCAACAGAAAAATAAGGTAGGAGTGTAGAGAGCAGGATTTCTATGACAAAGGCCCTCTAGCGGGCATCAAAGAACATATTGGAGTATGGGAGGAGGGGTGCTGAGCAGAGAGGAAAAGGGATTTATTTAGAGTAAGACCTTCTGTGTCTTTAATATATAAACACATATTGTGATTCTCTAGCAAGGACACATAAAAAGTATATTTAACAGGGGCCCTTTGAAATAGTATGAAATATGCTGCCAGGCAGTTGTAAAAGCACTGCTCCAGGCTCTACAAAACTGACTGGCTAAATCTGGACATGTAGTTGTAGAGCATTTAATGTTACTTAAATTCTCTAGATTCCAATTTCAGTAACTGTGTATTGAGAAACCTTGCCTTGAGAATTGTTATGAGGAATAAATGAGATAATGAACATAAACAAAACTAATGGAGTACCTAACACGGATACTTTTAATGTACTTGAAAGCTCAAATAGATTTAGACTTCATTAGACATCTAAAGTAGCCATTGAGGTAAAAGAAAACGGAAAGTGGGGATATCTGTATTACTTACTCCCTCATTTGTTGCTTCATTTTTCATTTGTAAACAAATATTCAATGAAGAACTATATGTTCAAGGAACATTTTAGGTCTATTAATAATCTTAAATGAACTTTCCATCTCATGTTTATTTTACAGATTTATATGGCGATTTTATAAAGCTGAGTACAACCCCATTAATTGAGGGAGGCAGGAGAAAGGATTGGTAATCTCATTTTATTAATAGAAAATAAATGTTACCTTCCAATTCACCTCCTACCATGTAATTACATTTTCTCTGAAGAACCACTTGCTCTCCGATACTCTCCAAATTAAAATTAATAATATATATGTATATACATGTGCACGTTTGTGCTTTTGTGTATATGTAGATGATGGAAAGATAAATAGATACAAAGGCACATAGATTTATAGGTAAATATTTTGAAACAGCTGACTGTCACTAGTTTAGATCTTTTGGACAGTCACACATTGATCGAACAACTGATACAAACAGAGACAGATTTACTATAAAACTAATGGTGTTTAAACTGAAAGTCCCTTAGTGCATAGGCCTTAGAGGCTTGATTTTAGGGAATTATTTTCATATGAAGAGACAATCAAATGATATGCCGCAAAAACTTTTGAAAAATGTATTATAGAGCAATGTCAAGCAGTTTATTAATACAAATATACCATTCACTTGAATTTTGCAATGTCAAAAATGTCAGTTTTACTTCTTTGTCATTTGTTGTGACTTTTCTCTATAAATTATTATTCTATTTACATAAGATCTTAATTATCAATTCTTTTTTTGCTGTTGTTAAAGATAGACTCAGTGTACAGACTTCAGACTCCATAATATCAGGATTTACCCCCTATTTATTCATGCCAAAATGCATCCATTTTATTCTTCCAGGGGAAATAAAAAATACATTTAACAATAGAATTCAAGTTGTTGCCTTGGGACTTTACTAAATGAATAACTTTGTGTCTACATAATAACTTAATTTTTTTATTATGAAAAAATGTTAATAATGCCATTTATTTCTTAGTCACATCAGTAACCGAGAAGAAACTAAAAACAAAACCTCCATACACATGTGGAAGAGATTTAAATTACATGAAAAAACCATACAAACTGTGGAATATGGTGCTCTTTAAACTAGGAGTGGCCTTTGTCATTTTCAAATTATAGAAATTGTTCAACTTTTGGACTTGTGATCATAAGCCTTTTTTCAGATAATCATCTGTCATGTTTAAAGGATATATAAAATTCCTGAGAAATCAAATGGAATGGAATTTTCTACTGTATATAAAATAACAGGGTATCAAATAAATCTTTCTTTTGAGGTTTGTAATGACAATCATCTTTTGTGTTAGATTTTTCTCACTTTAAACTGTTAAATGCATTATATGTCACACAAAATGAGTACTAGTCAAACTTTAACACTTTCCTTCAGACCAGTTCTTGTTTCTAAACAACAAGGGGCAAGACGCGATGTAAAGATTTTTTTGTATTCCAGTTGAAATTCTTTGCTACTGCTTGAAATCAGCTCTGAAAGAAAAATAGAACCATAATTTTTCAGGATAAATTAAAGGATGTGAGATTCTTTTATGGAAACATGTAGTGATTAGATTTTAGCAAATAATAATAGTATGAATCTCTCAATTTTTTTTAGTACTGCACATAGTATTTGTCAATTGAAATGTTGATATTTGTATAAGAGAAAAATAAACCTGACATTTATTAGCTTAAATGGAGCATTTATAGGTAAAAATTTTATTAAATCTTAAGTTTCCTCCCTAGGGAAAGTTTCCTTAAAATCTGTGTTTGGAGGTGTAACTGAAGATCTATTAGTTCACAGTAATATGTCAGAACAATTGTGCTGCCCACTTATGCATAAGTTCCTGCTTGTTCCTTTTTTATTTAATAACAGTGGTGGGTTTCTTTTATGATAAAAAATAGTTATTCACTAGAGGGTTGGTTAATGGTTAATGATAAAGGGTCTAGTGTGGGCGAAAATACAATAATTGTACTACTTTAACTGGTGTATATGTGACTCAAATCCATGATCTTGAACTCATTAACACAACACTATAAATAAACTAATGAATCTCAAAATAAAGACGAATTCTAAGTTTGAAAGTGTAAGGTGGTTCTTTACCTTGACTTGTAGTAATGGATTCAGACTATTAAGCAAGGATGCCAAAAATGTACTAACATTTCTTGAAATGACAATAAAAGTAGGGCTAAAGATTTTTCTTTTGTTCTTTTCCTCCTGATCAGTGAGAATGTAATAAATTAGCATTCAGTAATCTGGTGGCCAGGTGTTGATTATGCTAATAAATGTGAAAGACAATAAAAAAGTAGACAGAGGTCAGAGAGGTTTGATATTGTTATTATACTTTTTATATATGTTTTCAAAAAATTAGAAACAAGAAATCAAAAAAGTTTTCTTTTTTGAAATGCTTGGTGCTAAATCAAGGTCATGCTTCATCAAATCTATTATTGAGTTATTACCCATCTAAACTGGACAATTCATTTGGGTCATAGTTATTTTCAGTGATTGTAATATCCAGTGTAATAAGACTCAAGCAGATTTAACTTTATTAAGCTACATTAAGGATTAATTCAGACAAACATAGAAACATTGCCAAATACTTATTAGATAAATGATAACATTTATTTACTACGCTGTTTTCTAAAGCATATTCCTTGAAATTTTAATTAACATTAGGTATTAAATTATGTGCTGAGGTAACTGTCATTTAAGATATAAGGTCATATGTGCATGTTCATCCTTTGTCATATATATGACAACACAACACACCCACCATCAAATTACCAAAAGTCTTCTACCACTGTCTATTGGACCCCAAAGGACACTTGTTTCCACCCCCCATCCTCTTTCTGCACTGGTAACCTCAATTTTACTGTCGATGTCCAAAGGTTGTTTTTGTTTTGTCTGTTCATTTGCTTTGCTTTGTTGTACTCCATACATGAGACTAATTTTATTTGTCTTTCTTTCTGACTAATTTCACTTAACATAATTTCTCTAAGTGTATCCATGTTGTTGCAAATGGCGAGATTTCATCTTTTTTTCAGAACTGTTGAAGCATTCCATTGTGTATATATGCCACATGTTCTTTATTCATTCATCTGACAAATGGGCACTTAGGTAGTTTCCAATTCTTAGTTACTGCAAATAATGGTGCAATAAACAGATATATATATATATATGTGTATGTGTATGTATGTATGTATATTTATGTTTGTATATATGTGTATATGTGTGTACTTATATGCTTATATATGTATCTGTAAATTAATGTGCTTTTGTGCTTTTTGGCAAATATACAGAAGTGCAATGACAGGATCATATGCAATTTCAATTCTCATCTTTGAGAAATCTCCATACCGCTTTCCATAAAGATTGTACCAAGTCACACTCTCACCAACAGCCTAAAAATTTACCTTTTCTTCACAACCTTGACAGAACTTGTTTCCAGTCTTTGGGATAAATAGATAGTTTCACAAGTGTGAGGTGATTTCTCCTTGTTTTGATTTGCATTTCTCTAGTAACAGGCAAGGAAAAACAACATTTTCATGAACCTGTTGGCCAGGTGTGTCTTCCATTTAGCAATGTCTACTCAGTTCTTAAGCCCATTTTTGATAGGGTTGTTTATTTTTCTATTGTCAGTTTTTAGGAGCTCTTTATGTTTTTGATATAAAATCATTATCAAATGTATAATCTACAAATATCTTCTCCCATTCGGTAGAATGTCTTTATGTTTTGCTATTATTTTCTTTCACTTTGGAGAAGTTTTTAGTTTCATGTTGTTTAATTTGTTTATGTTTGCTTTTGTTTCACTTGCAGTGGAGTTGAGTCCCCAAAGATGTCTCTAAGTTTGATGTCATAGACTATATTGCCTATGTTTTCTATGTATTTTATGGTTTTTGGTCTTACATAAATGTCTCTAAACTACTTAATTAATTTCTGTGTATGGTGTTAGAAGTGGCCTAGATGCATTCTTTTGCATGTGGCTGTACAGTTTCCCCAACATTTTCTGAAAAGATGTTCATTTATCCATGGCAACTTTTGACTCCTTTGTAATAAATTAACTATTAGATGCGAGTCTACTTCTAGTCATTTCAGATCATTTCAACTTATCTGTCTCTGTTTCTATTGCAGTACCATCAAGTTTTAAGTTCATTATCACTTTGTAGTATAGCTCAAGATCTGGGAGTGTGCTGTTTCTATTTTTGTTCTTTTATCTCATTGATTGTTTTGACTATTTGAGGTCTTTTCTGAATATACATATTTTTTTAATTTCCTTGAGTAATTCAAGTGAAAATTTGATGTGAACTGCATTGAAAATCTATACTACTTTAGTTTAGATGGCCGTTTTTAAATTAATGTTATTGTTTCTTTTGTTTATACTGTTTTATGCATTTTAGGATTTTGAAATTGCACTTCAGTCTAGAGCTCTACATCAATACTAGAGCTCTAGTGCCCTTCACTACTCTTTGTTCCCTTTTCCTTCTCTCTGCCCTCCCACCACTAGACACTATATCTAGTATCCTGGGAATTTGTTGGAGTTTGTCTGCTAATTTGCTTTGTTTTGTTAATTCCACTAATGTGTAAAACCATTCAATACTTGTCTTTTTCTTTCTGAACTTATTTTACTTAACATGATCCCCTCCAGTTCCATCCAGATTGTTGCAAATGACACAATTCCAACTTTTTAAATAGCTGAATAGAATTCAGCTGAGTATATATACCACAAATTCCATATCCAGGCATCTGATGATAGGCATTTAGGTTGTTTCAATGTCTTGGTTATTGCAAGTTGTGCTGCTGTGAATATAAGGGTGTATTTTTCTGTTGTTTTTTTCTGATTAAATTTTTGTAGCCTCTGGATATAGGCCTAGGAGTAAGATTGCTAGATCAAATGTTAGATCTATGTTTACTTTTTTTGGCATCTCTGCTTTATTTTCCAGAGAGCTTGCACTAAATTTCACTCCCACCAAAAGTATAGGAGGCTTTCTTTTTTTCATACCACCTCCAATGCTTATTGTTTCTAGTCTCTTTTATAAAATCAGTCTCACTGGTGTGAGATGGTATCTTATTGTGATTTTTGTTTGCATTTTCATGATGAGTGTTATAGAACATTTTTTCATGTATCTATATGCCATCTGTGTGTCTTCTTTAGATAGGTGTCTATTCAGTTCTTCTGCCTGCTTTTTGAGTAGTTCATTTGTTATTTTATTGTTGGGGTATATGAGTTCTTTATATTTTTCAAGATTAAGCTCTTATCTGATGGATGTTGTGAGAATATTTTTTCCAGTTCTGTGGGTTTCCTTCCTGTTTTAGTGGTGGCTTCTTTTGTCGTGCAGAAGTTTTTCATTTGATATAGTTCTAATTATTTGATTGTACATTGGTTTTGTTTGCTCTATTTGTTCTTTCCCTAAATAGACCTATTTGAGGTTGAGTTGGAGATTTCCCTACATTTTCCTCAATATTTTATGGTTTCAGTCCTTATGTTCAGGTCTTTGATCCATTTTGAGTTAACTTTTGCATTTGGTGCTAATGAGAAATCTAGTTTACTTTTATTGTAAGTGTTTGTCCAGTTTTTCCATCAGTATTTGTAGAATAGACTTTCCTTCCTCCATTGTATTCTGTTTTCTTTTTTGTTAAATATTATGTGTCCATAGAGACACAGTTTTATTTCTGGGATATAGATTTTATTTTGCTTCTCTGTGTGTCAGTTTTTTTGCCCCTTCCAGTATCATACTGTTTTAATCGTTATCATACTTTATAAGAGTTTGAAGTCAGGAACTCTAATTTCTCTTTTGTTCTCTTTTATTCTTAGAACAAATTTTGATATCTGAGGTATTTCGCTATTCCATAATATTCACTACTGTTTGCTCATTTTCCTTGAAAAATATTCCTGAATTTTTATGAAATTTGCACAAAATTAATGTTTTGGGTAGGCTTATCATTTTTAAAATGTTAATTCTTCCAATCCAAGAGTATAAAATGTTCCTCCATTACTTTATGTTTTCTATTTCTTTTGCTAAAATCTTGTAGATTTCATTGTAGAGAATGCCACATGATTTGTTTAAGTTACCAGGTATTTTATTCTTTTTTGGTGTAATTGTGAGTGGGAATTTTTTCTTTATTTTTTTCCTCTATTCATTGCTCATTGTTTTTATATAGGAATACTATTAATTTCTGTTGGTTGATGTTATATTCTACCACTTTACTTTATTCATTTATTGTTTTCAGAAATTTTCTGGTAGAGTCTTTAGGATTTTCTAGGTATAATGATCTTCAAATAATGATAGCTTTACTTCTTTTCTCATTTTGATTCTTAAATTTGTTTTTTGGATTTTCTTTTTGCCTTATTGATCTGGCCAAGAGTTCCAGCACTATGCTGACCTGGAGTAGGGAGAGTGGGCAACCTTATCTTGTTCCAGATTTTAAGGTAAAGGCTTTCAATTTTTCACCATTGAGTATGATATTGGATATGGATCATATATTGATCTTATTATGTTGAGGTATATGCCTTTTATTCCTATTTTTGTATACTTATATTTATTTTTTTCCTAGTTTCTAATCATGAATGAGTGATGAATCCTGTCAAATGCTTTTTCTTCTAGTAATGTTGATATTTTCCCTTATTGTATTGCATTGATCGATTTGAACATGCTGAACCATTCTTGTATTCCTGGAATATATCCCACTTGATCATGGTGTATATGTTTTTTAATGTTCTGCTGAATTCAGTTTGCCAGGATTTTGATAAGGATATTTGAGTCTATGTTCATCAGTGATGTCAGTCTATAGTTTTCTTTTTCATTTTGACTTAGACTAATACTGGAATCGGTAATATTTCCCTCCTCTTCAATTTTGTGGAAGAATTTAAGAGGGATGGGAATTAGCTCTTGTTTGAATATTATGTAGAATTAGTTAATAAAGACTTTTGGATATTTGCTATTGCATATTGGGAGGTTTTTGATTGCTATTTCAATTTCTGTGTTTATGATTGGTTTGTTCAGGCTGTCCATGTAGTCCTGATTCAGTTTTAGAAGGTTGCAGGATTCTATATACTGGTTCATTTATTCATGATTGACAAATTCGTTGACATATAAGTGCTCCTAATACTTTCTGATGATCCTCTGGTTTTCTGTGATAGCAGTGGCTGTTTCACCTCTATCATTTCTATTTTTTGTTACTAGAGTTTTCTCTCTGTTTTTTTTTTTTTTTGAGAATAGCTAAGAGTTCATCAATTTTGTTTGTTTTTTAAAAGAATATACTCTTGGATTTCTTGATCATTTGGATGGTGGGGCTTTTTAAATTTCCTTTATTTCTACTTTAATTTTTATTAATTCCTTTTTCTGCTGATTTTTGCATTTGATTGTTCTTCCTTTTCTAGCTCCCTCAGGTGTGTGGTTAGAAGTTTAATTTGGGCTCACTTTTGGTTTTTACTATGCACTTATTTGGCTATAAACATTCTTCTCAGAATAGTTTTTGCCATATCCCTCATGTTCTGCTATCTTGTCTCTTCATTTTCTTTTGTTTGCAGTAAGTCTTAATTTAAACAATGATCTGGAAGTTATTCAGAGCATGTTGTTCAGTGTTCACATCTTTGTGGTTCTTTCAGTTTTGCTCCACTGATTCATTTCTAGTTTCACCTGCTTGTGGTCAGAGAAGAGGCTTTCTATAATTTCAGTCCTGCTAATTTGCTGAGACTAGTTTTGCGTCCCAAGATATAATCTATCTTCAGGAATGTTTCATGTACACTTGAGAAGAATATATATATCCTTTTATGCTGTGACAGAACACTCTGTATATGCTTTTTGGGTCTATATGATCTATTGTTTTAGTTAGGGCCCTCATTTTTTTGCTGATTTTCTCCTTTCTGCCTATTGATTTTCTGATCTATCTATTGATATAAGTGGAGTACTGAAGTCCCCTACTCATATTGTGCTACTGTCATTTTCTACCATCAACTCTGTCTATATGTTTTTTTTTTATATTTAGATGATCTAGCATTGGATGCGTATATGTTAATGTGTTGCTTCTGGTCTTGATGCGTTATGCTTTGACAATAATGAAGTGTCCATTGTTGCCTCACAATGATGCCCTTTTTAGGTGGAAGATTATTTTGACTGATATTAGTGTTGCAGTTCCTCATTTCCATTCATTATTATTGCTTTCATATAGTTTAACCATAGCACTTGCCTTTCAATGTATGTTTTGCTTTGAATCTGATATGAATTTCTTAATGGCATAATGCTACTGAGTATTGTGCTTTCGTTTTTGTTTTAAATGACACAACCATTTCTTTTGATTGAGATGTTTTTATATTAAGGGTGATAACTTATTGTAGGACTTTATTGCTCTCATTCGAACCTTTGTTTTTGGTTATTTTTTCTGTCTGTTTAATTTCTTTTTTTGTTTTTGCTTGCTTTATTTTCTGTATGTTTTTTGGTATCGATTCTTTCAGTTTTGTTTACTTCAAATCTACACACATCTTTTAGACCCTAGCTTCTAGGGTCACGGGGTTTTACCTTTATCCTTTGGTTAATTTTTTTTTTATTAGAGTCTTTTCTACCCTTTCCAATATCAGCTGTGGAAGAGATCTTATCTTCATAAAGTGATCTCGTTTTCTCTGAAACTCTCATCTTTTCTTCATCTGGAATGTGTAATATGCATTTAATAATAATTTATACATAATTTCTGATCTGTAATGCATCTTTATAACTAATTTATTTCTACTACTGGAGGCATCCCTGCTCTTAAATGAACGGTTTCATTCAAATCAATCTTCCTGACTAGTTTATTTTAATTTTATATAAATAGAAATCTATAAACCCATAATAGTATCTTACTTTTTCTTCTGTTGCCAAACATGTAATTTCTAAATTCTAATACCAAAAATGTCCAATTAAGGAATATATATTTGTTTTGCTAAGGTTATTTACTAAGATTTGCAGAATCAAGTTTCACCTTGCAAATATATTCATGAAAGATCTTCCATTTTTAAAAAATCATCAGCGGTGACAACACAGTAGAAATATTGTGGGTACATAAAGGGAAGTATAAAAATGTGTTTATTATATCTGGTAGAAATTCAGAAAGATAATCATTTAGACAAGCACAATCTTTGAGTCTCCATTGTCTGAGTACTAAGGAGAACTTTATTTACCTTTCAAGAGTGTTAAACTTGTAGCAGATTAAAACCTGATTAAGAAAATATGAAGATTGAATCTTTCTGATGGGTAAAAAAATGAGTATGAACTTCTTCATTTGTAAGATATCACAGTAATTGACCTAGAAAAGGACTATTTATATGCAAATGTTAAATGACCATAATTCCTTTTCAGGCAGGAAGGGTCTTTTATTCCTTAGGGTCTTTGTAAACTATGAAAGGATTTACCACACCCAACTCAGAAGGTTTGTAAATCTATTGCAACAATGTTTTTTTCTTTTTTAATTCTAAAACAAAAGAACTGCATTGTTAAAAGCAAGGGTCCTGGACCTCTGGTAGGAATAGGTATTTTCACTAGCTTGCAAATGCTTAAAAATTAAAATGTAATGCAGTTAGTTAGGAAAAACACTGACTTAGAGTTAGAATATGTAGGTTTTAATTCAAGTCCTTTTCATTTAGCCTGAGTTTCAGTTTCATCTGTAAAACGGGAGTGCAGTCCAAGATGTTTTTTTAAATTTCAGTGAGTTCTGAAATTCTATAGCAAAGCATAAATTTCATAGACTTATCATGGACTTCTGATAACACTTTGCCAAGTTAATGTGCCACATCCATGTAAACTACCACTTACTCAGCAAGCTATTATTAGAAAAATCTATGATCCAAAATAAATCATTGGGAATCAATAAAACTTAATTCTTATCCTGATTTTGCCTATAATATGGCATAACCCTGGTGGCTATATGACTTCTCAACTTTAAAATTGGGAAAAGACTTTCTACAACCACTCAGAAGTATTATTTTCTGAGATCAAAGCAAATAACAGACACGAAGCTGCTGTGAAAAATTCAAAACCATATGTGAATATAATAAATGTTAAATATATTATAGTATTATTATATCATATTATATATTATATAGTTATAGACAAGTGTCTTTGAGGAAGAATTTATTCTGCCCTTCAGTAAATGGGTGCACTCATAAATAAGTTGTTTAAATCCTTTGGACATCAGTTTCCTTAACTGTAAATTGAAAATGTTGGTCAAAGTGAATAATTTTTTTAAAGATATTTTTTAATTTTTTTAGCAACAGAACTCTGACTTCATGCAAATTATTACATGAAGTCCCACATTTACATCAGAAGAACAGAGCAATTCCAACTGAGGATAGCCCAGGGCCTTTCCACCCAGCTTCCTTCTCATTGTTCCACATACCATAACTTCCAGAAACTTCCAGGAACTCTACAACTCTGAGGAATACAGTGTGAAAATGCCTAGACCAGATGATCCTTAATAAAATATATGGTTTAAATACATGTTTAAAATTATTATAACTGAAAACATACATTCACTGGTTTTTATATAGAAAATGTTTCATTATCTTAGAAAAGAATAAAAACATAAAGTGGGTTCAACACTTTTTTATCAGCTATTTTTGTGCTGTTTGTTCTTTTATTTTCATATTTTAGAAGAATGTGATGTCTTCTCAATTGTGTAATAAAGCTTGTTGTCATAGTTCTACTTTATTAGATATTAAAAGACATTTTTATTTCAAACATCATCTTAAAACAACTTCTGAGTTCTTATCACATGAAGTACTTATTACCAAGCTACAGAAACTAGTGAAATTTCTATAACAATACTGACAAATAAGGAAAATTTGATATAATAAAGCCTATAGAAAGACCCATACCCCATTAGACTGAGACATTCCATAACATAATATTTTGTTCATTTAAAAATGAAAAAAATAAATTCTTAACATGGAATTATATTACATTATAGTACTCTCTCCTAAAACATGAATAAAAAATAGCTATAGGTTCTTATTCTATGGGCCCAAGTTTATTTCTCCTGCTGAAAAAACTGTTGGGTATAAGTAACCTAAAAACAGTGTCAGTATTGAAGTAGTTGTATCACTAACATCTATAAGGACCTCTTGTACAATCAACACATATAGTTCATGAATGCATAATTCCACTTTAATGAAGGTCTGCATTTCTCTTAAACTTATTGTAAATCTATTACAGAAGCAAAATCTTATAGCTAAAAGGGAATATTCTGCTATCCAATCACAAATACAATTTTAAAACTAATTGAAAAAAATATATATGCCTGACTCAGGTTAATTTTAGAAACTAATATGTCTAGTGTGTTTAAACAGTAATCTACTAATATATACCAAATGACAAAATCAGTACTGTAAATACCTTAATTGTTCTTCAGAAACCACTTTGGGGGGCACAACAAGATTGTAAACAAAATTGATCTACTAAATACATTATATGTGGAACATTTAATAAAATAATAGGTTTCAATTTCAATATATACTTATTAAAATCATTTTTAATTTTAACCAAAATAAATTGAATTAAATATGTGACATATGATTATGGTTGATTCCAGACAGCCACAATTTTATGTCAAAACATAATTACCTAGCATGTCAGTAATCTTTAAAGTAAAATTGGTATATGAGATCACTGACAGATCTGCTGAATTACATTGAAGTACACATTAGTTCCCTTTTGTTTGTGAAAACAAAGCAAACGCAAAAATTAGTAAAAATATTACAACCACATAAAGTTAGTTTCACTTAAGCTGTAACTATGATGAGAAGTCACTTTTAAAACCAATATAGTAGTCATTTCAGTAGTGCAACCTAGCAACAAAACGACAGAAGGCAATATAACATAGAAGCTTAAGGCACGAAGTAAAAGAAAGCTACGTGTACTGGCTGGAGGGGGCAGGAATGATAATAAGGCAGAATTCAATTCAGTATAAATGTTACTTTGATCAAGTAACTGATTTTGCTTGGTCAAATAACAAAGACTGGGTAGTGTGAGAACATGACCCATGACCAAACTTGAATGTGGGCTCCATGCTTGACGAGTGTTTAGAACAAATCTGAATGTAACAGATGAACTTTACTGGGATAATTGTCTTCTCCTGCACTGACTGTATCCTAGATGTCTTGACTTGGCTGTTCTTTGTTCTTTCCCATTCATCTGTTCTTACCTGCTCACTACCCTCTCTCTGTTGATATACCCTTAAAAAGAGTGCTCCAACTTGCTGACAATGTGGTAGCTTTAAATAACTTAGGGGGATGTAAAATGCCTTGCCAGCCATGGGGAGATGGATTCTTTCCAAGCTGCCCAGTATTGAGACCCCCTTTTGTGAGTAAAATAAAGGCCATGACCTTGCTACCTGTGTCTGCCTGTGATTTCCGTGGAGACTATCTACTAGGTAAGGTATTACTCTGCTTGGACGTGAGCATCTGCATAAAAACACTCTAGTCCAAAGTCTACAACATAATAATATTCAATTTGTTAATTTTGTTATAATCATTTCAATATTATGTAAGTAATTTTATACATTACAATATACAAGCAAAATAAAAGAGACAAAGAAATTCTAAGTACAATCAAGCTTATTTCTCTCATGATATTTCTTCAGTATATAAACAACTTTCACCTATTCCTTTATATACTTATTTAATAGAAATATAAGTGCCATGTACATGATCATTTCACAAAAGCGGTTTCAGCAGTAGCAATAAATGTATTAATGAAAAGAATAAGGACTCCACAGCAATTAATTTTGAGAAATTCTGGGTGAGAAACTATTGACCATATTTTTTTTGCAATACATCTCAATGCCTTTTTAGACAATACTGAGGTGTGCCCGGTGGCTCAGGTGTTAAGTCCACACCTGGAGTGCAGTCCATATATAACCCAAGGACCTGGGTCTGCAGCCTGAGACCCAGTTGAACAATTAAAATGAGGCACTAAAAAATGCTTCTCCCTCTTTTCTCCTTCGATTCTGCTGCCTGCCTTCCTTTAAGTGTGTCTTTATTCTTCAGAAAAAACAAACAAGCAGGAAACTAATATTGAGATCTGTTTCCAAGATGGCATGCTGTTAAGATCTCAACTTAAAAATTTCTGTGTTCAGCAGATTGTATTAGGTGTGCCTTGTGAAACTTCCTGTGCTAAAGAGCTGTAGTGAGTGAGTTCCATCTCCCCATGTCCAAAGACCCGAGAATTTCTGCTGCCTAAGAGCTGGACAGAGACCACAGCGCTGACGGTGAACTTGCTCCTTGGCTGAAGGGCTATGGAGAGAGAGAACCTCACCCCCACCATCACAAATAACCTAAATCTCTGTGCTCAACAGATTACGCTGGGCTGCATCTGACCTTCCCTGCACTGAAGAGCTGTGGAGAAAAAGTCCCACACTCCCTCCAAAAATCAACAGCAATAAGCTGCCTGCTGCCTCAGTGTTCAACAGAGCACAAGATGCTTGCCTGTGAAATTGCTCACTTGTCTGCAGTAAACTGGCAGTGGCCCATAAAACAGGAATTGCTTCCCAATCCCACAAAGCCTGTGGATACTACCTGAAACAGCATTAGCTTCGCACCACGGGAAGGCATTCTGGAGAGCAAAACTGACCCCACCGCCCAAAAGCCAAGTTAGTGTCTGATACAAGCCACATCAGGATCCAATGTCAATACATAGAAAGAAATCTAAAGTAAAAGGAAAACCACAGTATTAAATTCAATATAGAGAAGAATATTATTCCACAGTTTAAGTGCCTCTCACCCAAGATAAGAATGGCCCAAAGACAGGAAAATGGCAGTAGCTCCACAGAGAACTCCATTGACATGGACAACCTACACATAAAGAGTTCAAAATAGCAGTTATAAAAAAGTTGAATGAGATCCAAAAGGCACACACTATTGCCCCAAAGAAATTGGACCATCTTAGTAAAGAAGTGACAGATCGAAGCGCTTACTTCACCAAGATATTTAAGTCATGAAGAAAGTCTTAGCAGAAATGCTAAAGATAAAAGACACAATCAAGGAATTGGAGATAAATATGAAAAGCTTCATAAACAGACTCAATATATCAGAGAAAATAACCTTAGAAATTGAAGACAAAACCACAGAAGTGACACTCATGGAAGAGGAAGAGAAAGAAGATTGAGGAATAATTAAATAAACCTATGAGAAATATTAGGCATCATGAGAAGAACAAGCATAAAGATGATAGGTATCCTGGGAAGAAAGGGGAGGGAAAGAGGAACAGAAAAGTTAAGAGAAGAAATAACAGAGAACTTCCCACATTTGGATCACAAATAACCATGGAGGCTCAAGAAGACAGAGAGATGAAAGGATTTTCTAAACGTAGAAACCTTCACCAAGACACATTATAACAAAACTAGCAAAAGTCAGCAACAAAGAAAAGTTACTCATGACAACTAGAGAAAAGACAAACAGAACCTACAAAGGTACAGCCATCCAGAAATCAACAAAAATCTCAGCAGAAGCCCTACACGCCAGAAGATAATGAAATGACAAATTAAAAATTAAAAAAAAAAAAACAGTCACAAATACTCTACGCTGAAAAATTATCATTCCAATATGATGGAGAGATAAACATTTTGAATAAGCAAAAGTAATGGATTATTCCATCACTAAGCTTTTCACTAAAGATATCTTGAAAGGAGGACAGGGAAAACATGGAAAACAAATACAAATATCTAGCAAACTCCAAGAATGGTGATAAACAAAGAGGCAAAAACAGAAACAATACGGACCATCAGGAAAGAAGAAAAATAACTAAAAGAAGGAAGAAAATAATGGATGCATATGAATATATAACTATGATACAGTGTCAGATCATAAAAAAACTATCATGAGAGCAGTAAAATAAAGATAACCCAGGGAACAGCCACAAAACCCAATCTGAGCTATAGCTCAGGACTAATATGTATAGTTGCATAACTTTTCACAAGAGATTTACAAGTCAGTCAAGTGGGGACTTTAGTCCAAGCTATGCATCCAGAAAGACTTTCTTTTCTTATAAAAAGAGGTGCTGTGACAGAAGTTAAAAGATTCTTCTACACCATAACACCTCTCATGATGCCTGTATCTTGCATATTCAGTTATCTACATATATCATGAAGTAATTTTGCAGTTGTAATGTTCTAAGTGAGTTGATATGAAATACAGATATTACTTAATAGCCTGTCCTAATCACATGACCCCTTTATTTATTTATTTTTTAAAGGAAAGGTACAGTAATGAACAGGAGCAGAGGAAAGCAGAAGAAAAGAGGAAAAAACATTTCATTTACAATTTGTTTATATAATAAATTCACCTTTGTTGTTCCCACTGGCCCCGAGATACCAACCTAGGTCCTTAGGATGTTATGTGGACTGCGTCCAACTGCTATTCCATCAGAGTGTGCCACATGACTCCTTTAAAGCAGTTTTCCTGCTGATTACAGAAGTGGAAGTGAGCAACTGAGAGATCTGACTAAAACAAAGAAGATTCAAGTCTTTGTTGACTTCAAGTATAATGGTTGCCCTGTGAGAAGGTATGTGGAGAATTGTTAAGAGCTAAAAGTAGCCGCCAGCCAACAATGGAGCAAGAACTTCATTTTTACAACCATGAAGACTAGATTCTATCATCAACTTGGATAAACTTGTAAATAGATTATTCCCACCAACAGCCTAAGTTTAAAGTACACAGATATAAGTAAAATGATAGTGAACTTGATATAGTAATACATACGAATGTGGACTTACTGTGATGTATAACTTAAATGTATCTAATGTTATGATGCAATGTTCCTTTAATAAAATTAATTTAAATAAAAAGTACACAGATGTACCAACGAAAGAATAACTTTGTGACTCTGTGCAAACCCCCACTCCAACTCCCACAAAAAAAACCTTTAAAATCACACAACAACAAAAACACATCAATTCCACCTGGATTTCTGACCTATAGAGCTAGAAGATAAAAAATAAATACTGTTTTAAACCTCTAAGTTTTACCACCTAGTTACTGTTCATTATAATAACAATACATAGCTATTACAGGTGCCTTTAAACATTCATATGAAGGTGGCAATTCTCATTATAGTTTATGCTCAAGTACTCCAGAAAACCAGAGGAAAGTATTATGGGTAACCAATCATGTTTTCCTTTTTGATTCTTATTCCAAGTAACATTGCTTTCAGAAGCAGCTGTGGCAATTGTCACTGCAGCTACTGACCTGAAAAACTCAAAGATAAATGATTGGTTCTTCTCATGCTTGTTATCCCTTTAGGTTCACTTCCCCTTCACCTCTAATCTTTTCCACAGAACAACATTAAGAGTGACTTTTAGGCAAAATTGTTAATTGTGAATGTCATTAAATGCTTCTTAAAACTAACATCCTTTTTACTGGAGAGGTAATAATTCAATAAGACTGGTTGGATGCACGGTGACCAGGGGATAAGCTTTGATCTTGAACTTATAAACTAAAATCTAAGACTTCTAACTAAATAACCCATATGGAATAACCCATATGGAATTTTTAAAAAGGGCAAAACTCTTATGCCATATCACACAGATGCTTAAAAAAATAGAAACAAAAGAACGAAATATAAAACAAAAACATGGCTGAGAGGACATCAATGAAATATTTTCAATTATAATAAAAAAGCACTGTTATTACCCTACTGTGAATTAAACAGCTAGAAAATAATGTATTTTAGCACATTCTATGCATTAATATGGTAAGATTTCGAGTTGCCCAAATCAAAGTGTAACAGTAGTTCAACATGCAAGAACTTTTTTTGAGAATTTCATTTACCTTTATTGTGAAGTTAACCATAAATCCCAGCTAAGTCTCAGCTTCATTATGGACATAAATAAACAAACACAATCAAACCAACCCAAATAATTAAAATACAAGAGTTACAAAAAATCTTAGAAATGGAACTTGTTAGCATCACTTATCTTTTTTCGTATTCAAAAATTTCAAGTTTCTTGAAAAAATGCCACTAACTTATAAACTACTGTGGCTAAAAACATGTTTAACTATGAACAGTTCCTTTTTTAAATTATTATATAGTAAAAGAAATCAGAAATCTAACAATCAGCAGTCCTTTGACTTAATACTAAATAATAATTTTGTCATCTAAGGCTATAATTGTTAATAAAATAGGAGAAAAATGAAATCTTCACCTATGCTATGAAAAGGGAAAGAAAAAGTTTGCTATAAACAAAGTGTACGGCAAAGGTAGCCATAATCCTGTTTCATAGTGGTCATTAGTCACCGTACATATTTTATATATAAAATATTCCACTTAAGCTGGGCAGAATCAGTCATGGTTTGAAATAACATGTTCATGTATTTACTTGTCCATATAAAGTTCTTGCCATGAAACTTTACCATGTATTAATTCCTTGAATTCCTGTTTGTACATCATTCCTTATTCATGGGATTCAATGACTAGTTTGTTCTGAAAATCAATCTCATTTATTTCCTTCATATGCCTCCATTTCCTGTTATCTAACTTTTAGAAATAGAAAATGTAAAAACATTTAGGAGATGTTTTATCTCATTATTAGAGCTCTCTAAAGAAATGATTTGAGATTGCATTTAGTTTAGTCTATAAATATTGATTATTAATACGGCATAGTGAAGAAAATGATAAAATTTCTCTTTATTTCAATGAACAGAAAATTTTTAAATCTGAAGTTTTATTATTCTAAGTTTAGATACACCACTGTGGAACAATCACAACAGCTAAACTGTTTTAAGCAAGCTTTGCGTGAATTTCAAACAAAACAGTAATGCTTGAATTCAAAATCTCACAAGTCATTTTTTCTGAGATTTGAAATATTTGCAGTTCTTCTTGCTAGTGAATTTTTAGGACATTAATATATTTATTACCCTTTGGTTTATCTTTTGCTTAAGCATTACCATTTATACTTTCTTAAAATTACCATTCAATTGCAATTAAATTGAAATAGCAAAGTGCTTATTTGTCACTATGTTTTAAAACCAAAATGCTGATCTGAAAAATGTCAGCCAGAAAGGAAACGAAGCTTCATTTTCTAAATGCTGCATTTACTTTCTCATTCATCATTTAATAAAAGAGCTCAGATGTTAATAAGTATGTTACAAATATTTTAATTAAATTTATCATAAATTTAGTCTAAAGATAATTTGTAACAATATGCTACTATAGTACATCACAGGGCTATATCCAAGAGCAAAACTGACAGGATTTTTATGGTTACTTCTTGTTTTTAATCCTTTTTTTTCAGTATGAGGATGAGATCCACATTTGATATAAGTAAGCAACCTTGCAGACAGGTGAAAAATAAAATTGGAAAATATGAAAGCATGCAACAATAAGGGAAGTCTGATAGCTTATACAGAAGCCAGTAATGGGATATGAGAGAGACGTTTTCTTAAGAAGACAACTGTTAAGAATAACATTAACTCTCAGACCTTGAATTATTGGAGTATTCAAGAATATAAGACAAAATGCAGAATAATTCATCAAAATTAGAATAAACTAGAATTTCAGAATAAAGCATAAATTCAATTATCAGGGGATAAAATCAACATTGACTCTCTCCTAGATAAATATGAGATTGATACATAACTAGGGTAGGGATAAGTCAGAAGATGGAGGGTAAAGTGTTTAATTCCAGGAGGAAAAGAATACCTACCTACAAAGGTTTAAGCATAAGGGACTAACATTTTTTTATCAATGGGTATAAGCATGAGTTTTTCAACCTAGGTGCTATGGACATATTAGACTGGATAGTTTTTGATGTGGTGGACTGTGCTGAGCAGAACAGGATATTTAGCAGTTTTTCTGACCTTACTCCAGTAGATGCCAGTAACAGTCCTCTTCACCAAGTTGTGACCAGCAAAATATCTCTAGACTTTGCAAAATGTCCCGAGTCTGCCCTCGACTAGAATCGCTTGAGTGTAGTGTCTCTAATAAGAGACAAACCTGAAGATAAAGTTGAAAAATTTCAAAAGGAGGCCAAAATGCCTATAGAGTTCACTGAAAAGAGAATGTAAAATTATCTAGTATCTGCCCTTGAATGTATGTTAGTACAAATGTTAGTGATCACAATGCACAATATATTTGTTTGATAAATTGCACATTCTTTATGATTAAGAAGAGATTCAGTCAACATCATTTGGTTATTTGGGGTGGCAAATCAACTTCTGTCTATAATAATACAAGCAATAATGTAAAATAAAATAGGCTAATGTTTATTGTGCATAATGTAAGATAAGTGATTATAGGAGAAAATGATATATAATAGTTTATAACTGTCCACAAGAGGCAGATACTTTTATAGGAACAATTAAGATGTCATTACATAAATTTTAAGTACTAACATGAAAGTCACATGGTAAAACATAATTGATTAATAACAAAATCAATGCAGTAAAAGATGCAAATTAAGAGGGGTTAGTATTGCAAAAGTAGAAGGAAGACTGTCAAAGTTTTAAAATCATACAGGATAGATTTATTTAATGATATTGAATATAAGACTGACATTATGACAGAGAGCTCAGAAAAGTAAGCCATCATGAGACTGCTGTGAACAGTTACATGCCAATAAATTGGACAACTTAAAGGAAATGAATGAATTTTAAAATCATAAAATCTACCAAAATTTAATCAGGAAGAAATAGAAAACCTAAACATACCTATCGCAAATAAGGAAATTAAAGAAACAACATAAATCTCCTCAAAAATCAGCATGCCCTCATGGGGTAGTGGTTAAGTCAGTCTTCTTGGGCCAGGTGTAGTCCCCATACATCCCAAACACCCAGGTTCACATCTGGGCCTGGAGGAACAAACAAGATGAACAATTAAATTAAATAAATGCTTCACCCTTCTCTCTTTTAATTTATGCCTGACTCCGCTCACCTCCGTTCACTCCTGCACCTTTCTTTTAAAAAATAGTAGCAAAGTCTCATCAAAAATAAAAGATCAGGACCAAGTGGTTTCCAGAGTAAGTTTTAAAATATCATCAGAGAAGAATCTATACCTATTCTTCCAAAAACTGAAGAACAAGGAACACCTAAAAACTCTAAGAAGCCAACATTACACTGAAACCAAAGCACACAAGGATGTCACAAAAAAACAAAAGTATAGACCAACATCTCTGATTAACACAGTTTCAAAAATCCTCAGCAAAATATTAACAAATAATATATTTGTGATTTTTCAATAATATAACAAAAGAATCCTCCATCATGATCAAGTGGGATTTATTGGGGGAAAGGAAGGCTGGTTCAACATATGCAAATCTATTACTGTAACATATCACATAAACAAAAATAATAAAAATATGATCATATGAATAAGTGTAGAAAATTGTTTTGACTAGATTCAGCATCTATTTATGATGAAGGCTTTTCAGGAAATAGGAATAGAATGAATATACCTCAAAATTATGAAGTCCACATGTGATATATATATATATAACCAACATCGTACTCAAAGCTGAAAAACTGAAATAGTTTCCTCTAATATTAGGAATAATACAAGATGTTCACTTTCACTACTAGTACTCACCATTGTATTGGAAGTCCTAGTCAGAACAAATGGGTAAGAAGAAGAAATAAAGGGAATCCAAATTGGAAAAGAAGAATTAAAAATATCGCTATTTGTAGATAACATGACAATATACATTGAAAACCCTCAAGGCTTCACAAAAAACTATTAGAATTAATAATTGAATACAGTGAAATGACAGGTTACAAAATTAATGTGTAAAAATCTCTTGCATTTTATATACAAGCAATGAAATAGGAGAAAAATAGACTAAGAAAGCAATTCCTTTTACATTTAAAACAAAAGAATTACCTTAAATATTTTGGAATAAACTTAGCAAATATGGTGAGAAACCTGTAAAATAAAAAACACAAGATATTATCAAAATAAATAGAAGATACAGAGAGATAGAAAGATATTCCAAAGTTTGGTTTGAAAGATTTAAAATTGCTAAAATGGACATCTTAAAGTAATTTGTAGATTTTACACAATCCCCATCAACATTTCATGGAAAATTTCAAGCTAATACAGCAGCAACAGCAGAAAAATTGTATTGAATCATGAAAGAACCTCAAGTAGACAAAAAATTATGAGAAAAAAAGAACAAAAGTGGAGGTATCACATTTACAGATTTCATACTGTACTGCAAAGTGATAGTAATCAAAACAGCATGATGCTGGAATAAAAAGAATTACACAGATCAGTGGAATAGAATTTAATCCTCAGAAATAAACTCACACATATATAGCTGTTAATTTATGACAAAGGAGTCAAGAGCATACATTGGACAAAGTAAAAGTCTTTTCAATAGATGATATTAAGAAATTGGGCAGATACATACAAAATATTGAAAGTGAATCATTATAATTAATTCAAAATGGACTAAATATTTGGATGCAAGACAGGAAAGTATAAAATAGATAAAAGAAAACATAGGCAATGTATTCCATAACATTGACCTTACAGAGGTCTTAGGGAACTGGACTCTAGCAGGGAGGGAAACAAAGACAAAATAAAAAAAATGGAACTATGTCAAATTAAAAAGCTTCTGCACAGCAAAAGAAACTATCAAAATGAAAAGACAACTTACTGAATGGGAGAAAATGTTTGTACATAGATATGACAAGGATTTGATATTCAAAATCTTACATAATTTAAAAACAGAAGAACAAACAATCCTATTCAGAAAAGGAGCAGAAAATGTGAATAGACATTTCTTAAAAGAAGATAATTTACCACCGTCTAAGGTATTTTTGTTATAGCATTCCATATGAACTCAGTTATTTACAAAACTTTACAGATTGAGGGAGGAAGGTGAACCTGTAAAGAAGTCAATGAAAGACTTGTTCAAAGGTTAAAGATGCATTAAGATACTATAGCATCTTGTAAGTTGAGAGAATGTCAAGAAAGTGTTGGAAAATATTGTGTACTGCCTTACAAGACCAAAAATAATTTGTTTCCCAAAAATTGTTGGGCAATGCATTGCATCAAGTTTTAATGTTTCTTATAATTTTTTCAAAAATTCGGATTATTTAAATATTTAGTTTGAATTAGTGAGGTGTTGGTAGTAACAGTAGCAACTTAATAGTCATGATTACCACAGTCCTTCTTTTGTGTATCCTGATTGGTAAGTAAGCCAGAGACAGGTACAAAAAAGTAAAAGTGAATACCTATACAAATTATAGATTTCCTAGCCTGTATATTGACACTTTATTATTATTTTGACTACTATAAACAGATGGGAAAGAAAGATAGGAAGGGCACTACTGGGATTTATTAAGAGGAAGGAAGACAGGCAGGCAACAGGAAAGAAAGAAGAAAGAGGAGGAAGAAACATTTTCATTTATTTAGCTGTTCACATTAGTTCTTCTTCCTCGCCCCAAATCGCAAACCCAAGTCCTGTAATATCAACTGTTCCTCAGGCAAAAACTTAAGACCTGAGTCACCAGTGCTGCCAGGATATTTTTTTTAAACTCAAGCAGTATACCATTTTAAGTTTCCAAATTTGACATATCTTCAAGTGATCAATAATTGTACTTGCTTTTACATAGCAATTTTTATCTTTCAGGGTCCTTTAAATTTTGTTTTGATAGAAACATTTGTTATTTCTTTAGTTAACACTGCTAAATTTCTTTTAGGATATTGAAATTTCATCTCAGTCTATATTTCACATCACACCCAGCATCAGAGTTCCAGTGTCCCTTACCATCACCTTTCCTGTTCATTCCCCCACCTACCCATTACCAGTTCAGCGTTCTTTCTTATCTACTATCTGAAATGAACAGAAGCCCAAACCTCCCCTCAAGATGTTTATTTTATGGTAAAATAGCTACATTTCAAACTGAAGGCACTATTTGCATTTAAAATAAATAGATTGTGTTCCAATAACTGATTGAATAAATATATTCTGCTTCATGATTGGATGAATAGATATAAGCTACGAAGCTAGAAATGGCTTTTGAGTGTGAATGGGAATAGAGTGTCTGGAATTTATCATGGCACAAATCACATTCTTCCAATGTCAATTTTCATTTAACAATGTCAGTTTTCCTTAAAATAGTAATTCAGTAATAAATAGAAAAATACTGAAGAAGTGATTCAGATTCAGAAAGTCAGAGATAATTTAGTTTATGAGAATAGTTTATTCTCTCTGTGAAGAAAGAGGTATAATTGAATAGAGAGAGAGAAATAAATAAAAGATAAAAAGATTTCTTTTGACATGTTTAAGACTACTTCTAGTATGCAAATTAATGCTCTTTGGAAAACAGTCTGGGGATTCCTAAAAATATAGGTGGATCTATCATTTGAAACAGCAACCCCAATTCTAGGCATATATGCAGACAATACAAAAGCAATAATAAGAAAAAAGAAATGTACCCTTATGATAACAGCAGCACATTTCATAAAGCGAAGATATGGAAATAACCTAACTGCCTATCCAAAGATGACTGAATAAGGAAGCTGTGTTATGTATACTCAATGAAATTCTATGCACCTGTTAAAAAAGATGAAATCATATGTGCTGTGATAATCTGGGTGGAACTTCAGGTGATTATGCTAAGCGAAATAAACCAGAAAGAAAAAGGGAAGTACAGGGTGATCTCGCTAACATGTGGAATATAAGGGAACAAAACAAATGAAGAGACAATGATAGACAAAATTCAAAGGACATTAGGTTGTGGTTCTTATGGTTGTGAGAGGGAGTAAGGAAGGGAGCAGGGAACAAGGTGGTGGTAAAGGACACAAGAACTCTAGTGATGGGTATGATGGGTGATACACACAGACTGAGGTGGGATTAAATAAAACACATATAGCAATGTAAACACATAAATAACAAAACAATTGAATTAAATTTTAAAAAAGACTACTATCATTGGGTAACATATATATGATAAGTAATTACAGATAATATGCAGAAGCATTTTTTTGACAAATGCTTCTCAAACATCAATGTACATACAAATCATCTAGGGCTGGGATATCGAAAATGATGCTGATTGTGATTTTGAGGGTCTACTGTGAAGTCTAAAATTCTGGATTTCTAACAATGTCCCAGTAATGTTTATGCATTTGATATATAGATGCCCAATTTGAATAAAAAGGGTTTACTTTTACAGGTCTTCAATGTCTTTACCCATAAAATGAAGGATATGTATTACAGAGATTTATGGTCTCTTTCGATCATATCTTACTAGTTGACAAGACCTTGAATTAATTTTGTATGTCAATTTATTTTCAGTTCATCTTGAGTAAGAAAGTGTTTTTTTTTAAATCTTGTTGATATTTTCCTTTTGTTTCCAATTGAATTAAGTCCCTGATGACTTAAAGAACTTTCCTCATTTCTAGTCAGACTAAGAGAAACCCAGAAGAAAGTGCTTTTCGGATAGAACACTTAGCTCTTTGCTCTAAAAATTTGTTAAAAAAAGAAAGACTGAATAGTTTTCTATAAATATGCTGTACTAATCATGACAAAAGTAATTTTACACACTGTTTGGTCAAGATGGAAACAAAATTTGGAAGCTGGGTGTTTTCCAAAGTCGACTACCAGAAATCGACAGATTCTTTAGAGTAGATTCACAAGTCAAATCTAGCTCCAGACACAATAAACCAACAATTGATGTGTTTTTCAGTAACCACCACTGTGAATTTTCTATGTAATTTCTACTATTCGCTGATGTGGCTAACAGGAAGTTGGTTATGCACACTTGATGTAAATTCAATTTGTTTCACACAAAGCCTTTTACGAGTCTGCTCTCATTTGCTGTTCTGGGCGTGTTGCCATTCTTCAGTTGGAATTGATTCTGTTTCTTAAGATTTTTCCTCTTTATACTTAAAAATACAGAATAGGTGCTATTTTTGCCTTAACTTTGTTAAGATGCTAGACATACTGAAATGCGTTTTTCTACTTATTGCAGTTTTTAGTAGCAAGTAATCCATGTGCAGGTGTGATCTACGCAATTTAGTAATCTTAAGTAAAAGTCCTTCCATTCAATGTATCTTATTAGTTTCTGAAAATAAATATATTTTTAGATGTGTATTCACAGTCCCTGTCAACATCAGAGGGCATCATATGTGTATTGATAAGGGAAAGGTCTGGATAAATTCTCTTCCTATTCTCTATATTTGAACTCTTAGTGGGTGACACTGGATCACAAGAAGTGTACTCTATATGCAAAATATTCAAAATATAAGTCTTATAATTCATAATAATTATAGTATTCCCCAGAAATAATTTAATTTTACTTTAGAACAGTTTTGCTTATTAATCATTTTTTAAATATATATGAGTCATAACTCTGCAGTATAGCATATAGTTTTAAAAACATATATACAGATGAATCTGCCTTATCAGGCATTTAGTCCTAAAAATGATTAATTATTTCTGTCTCTTGGTCTTTCTCATCTGTCTCTCATGGAAGAAAGGAAGAAAAGAGATACAATCACAAGTATGTGGTTATATTCTGATAGCAAACAACTAAAGAAATCATATGTTTTAAATATTTTGTTTTTCCTGTAATCATTTTCCTCTAACAGATGGGGGCAAAAAAGAATGCTAAAAGAAAGAGGGAGGCAATAACTTGGGCAAGTGAGCATCATAGAGAATGGGCATTGAAGACCTTTCCCAAAGGGCTAAAAGTACATGCCTAATTTGTAGAATTCCTTGCTTATTATGTCTCCCCATGGATATTGTACATTGACAGAAGGAAGATATCATGAAATAAATTCCCTCCTTCTGTTACCTGACCTATACATTGTAAAAATTGTGCACTGTTCAGTAGCTCTGAACTACTGCTCTTATATCCTTTCAAATAATGACTATAGAAATCTTGTAATATGAATAATTGTTCTGCTAAGTAAAAACGTGTATTCATCTTCTTGCTTTGGTCAAATGGTTATAGGTTATTTTATGAGCAGCTTTATCACATTCACCTTTTCATATTAAAGTCTTAATTATCTGATAGGAATCTATTCTTTTTTGCCAGTGATTTGTTATTGTTGAATCTTGTTCATCCATATTCTCCCTGATAGCATTATCTAACTGGACAGCTGGAATTTGTTAGAGAGCAGACTGCTCAGAGAAACAAAATTATTTCTTTTGAAACATTTCGAGTAGTGGCTGCAAAATCTCTAAGTTCCTTTTACTTAAAATCATTAAGTTTTCACATTTACTATGGTCTATTATTTGAATTTATTTCCCTTCTTGCCTTGTTTGACTACTGAGATCATAAAAACTAAAAAATTAATAGTGTCATGAGAAAATTTTTAATGAAAATATATATTTAGAATGTGCTTTTGGAACTCTTTAGGTCTGTTAACAAAGAATTCCTACTTGTCTTTCTCACTTCTCACTCACTGTAGAAGATAAGCTCCCTAATAACATTTTCAGGATTTTTTAAAAGATACGGCCGTGGCCTTGCTAGTTAAAATACAACAACAAAAACCCTTTTAACTAAATGGAAGAGATGTTTTATATTTCAGGGAAATGGTACAAGAAAATGTTAATGGGATGTTTCTCTTTTTAAAAAATAGAGTATGCAGTGATAGGTTCTGGGGGAAAAAACCATTGTGAACATCTAAATAAAAATAAAATAAAATGCTTCTTTCTCCTCTCTTTTCCTGCCTGCCTGACTACTCGCCTTCATTCCTACCTGAAGCTTTTCTTTAAATTTATTTTAAAAACAGTAAAGCATGTAACTCTTGTATCATGTTTAATTTTATATTTTGCTATGGTAATATTTTAGTTCACATCAGTCTTGAAAGAGCTAAAAATAAATGCTTAGTAAATATGATGCCACTTGAATTTCTTGCATGACTGACTTCTTTGTAGGAACGTTCATGAAAACTGAATTTACCTGTAAGAAGCACTGAAAACAGATTATTTTGTCCCTTTATATTTTTTTCTGTAGTCTCCTTTATTCAGAAGGTAAATAAGCTGCTCTTTTCACGTTTGGTAATTCTGCTGAAATGTGATATTTACTATTGTTTTACACAATACTCAAAGAGGAAAGAACGATCTTATAGGATGACTTCATGAAGAGGTTTAACCTGATTTTATCAGCTCTGTATCCAAGGTCTATGATAAAAGCATACTGGAAGTACAGTGCTTTACTGCTCAGCTAACTCTTTCTGTCAGTAGATGCATTGTGAGTCTTAACTCACATACTTCATAGACCATGATTCTTGATGACGGATAACCATCACATACCCCTATCACTGATAGAAGCATAATAAATGATCACTAACTGGCAGTTGAGTCACTGCATATCTGTTTCTGAAAATCTCTTAAAAACTGCAATATATTAATTAATTAGTATTGCTTCATAATTAATACTCTGATCATTCAATTTACTGGTATCATAATTTTTTGCTCACACAGGAAATGATAAACATTTTCAAAAGACTTTCTATGTGTTCTGATTTTTAGAAATAGACATCCCATTTATTACTCAAATCTGTGATAAAGAGTAAGTAATGCTTATATTTTAATTTTGAATGTTTAGCTAACAGGAAAAATGCTTGTCATTTATTAATTTTGTCAAGCTGACTGGAAGAGGTATTATTAAAGAATTATGCTTCATCTTAAGTGGCTAGCGATTTCACAGAATTAGGTGCTCAGGGTTTTAAAGAGTTCATACTCTTGTCCACCATGCTAATTTCACAGATATAAAAACTGAGATCCAGGAAACTACTTCTTGCAGTTAGTATTTGAACTGGAAAAATACACTACTTTTGACTCGACCGACCTGGACTTTTTCAACATGAAGCTGCTACATTGTTATCATTATAGAACTATACTAGGTCATCAAGCATGAGACACCAGAAATATAAAAACACACTAAAACACACATTCTTTTAATTGAAGGAACACTTTGAATGTCGTTACCTTATGCCTTATATTGGGTTTAGATTGACCACAATTTCATATATCATCAGATTTAAAATGTAAAATAAAACTAGAAAATAATATTGCTGATGTTATTATTTTAAATCATTGGATCCCAGAGCAGAAAGAGGTCACATTAAATGAGTAAGTGCTTTTAATAGAAATGCTTCACAAATGTGAATTGTATCAATTCTTTTTGTTAAACAATGAATAGGTCCCCAGGGCAAAAAGATCTCTTTTTATGCCCTGCCTCCAAGTCTAAGCAACATAAGAATTACAAGTGTTGGTTATGCCCATATAATTTAGTTGTTAGATGACTGATTTCATATTAAATGTATCAAATATTAAATGTATCAAATGCATAGGAGTTAGAATGGTGTTGGCGGGTCATTAGGTCAATGTGAGAACCTGAGCTCTCAAATTGAAATGTCTTGGATGTAAATATTGGTACCCACCATTAACTTTTCGTATTACTTTGCCCTCGATTTTCTCACTTTGTCTTAGTTTCTTGATGTGTAAAATGGAAACATCAATAGTATATGCCAAAGATTATTCTTAGGGATATGAGTAAATTGATGTAAAGCACAGAGAATGGTTCCTTACACGTAGTAAGCATTTTATGTGTCAGATGTTATTTTATGCTTAGTATTTTTCATTTTCATTGTACCCCTCATAGGTTGTTCTGGGTATTTTTTAATTAACAATTTTTGTTTTGTTAATATTGCTAAATTCATTTTAGGGTACTGAAATTGTATTTCAGTCTGTGTGCATTTTATACCACACTCACCTCCAGAGTTCTAAGTGCCCCTTGATGCCTTCCTCCATTTCCCCTCCCTCCAACAGCCCTGAGTAGCCACAGTTTTGCATCTTGTGAATTTTGTTGATATTTATCTATTTACTTGTTTGGTGTCTTTGTATTCTAAGTATTAGTGAAACTGGCCTGTATTTCTGTTTTTCATTCTGGTTCATTGTGCTTACCATGATTATCTTCAGTTCCATCCAAGCTGTTCAAAGGTCATAATTCCATCTTTTTTTAAAGAGTTGCATAGAATTTCATTGAGTATATATATATACTTACAACAGCTTCTTTACCCAGTCATTTGTTGACAGATGTTTAGGTTGTTTCCATGTCTTGGCTGTTGTGAATTGTGCTGCAATGAACATGAGGGTGTACATATCTTTGACTAGTACTTTTGTATTCTCTTGGTATATATCTAGAGTGAAATTTCTTGCTTAAATGGAGTTCCTACTATTATTGTATTGCTAGCACTGTTTCTCTATAATTCTGTTAATAATTACTTTAGGTATTTTGTGTTCCTTCAGTTGGTGCATATATATTAGTAAGTTATGTACTCTTGCTGAATTGGCGCTTTTATCATTATATGATGTCTATCCCTGATTTTTGTTATCTTCTTTAGTTGGAAGTCTATTTTATCTGTGATAAGTATGGCTACCCATGCTTTTTTCTTGGTTACCATTTGACTGTAAAATTGTCTTCCAAATGTTAACTTTTAGCCTATATTTATCTTCTCAACATAGATGAGGCTCCTGAAATTAGCATGCAATCAGGTTATATTTTTCAATCCATTTTGTGTTTTTGCCTTTTTATAGGTGAGTTCAATCGATTGATAATCAGGGTGATTTTTTTCATTGTATTCTGGGTGTTGCTCTAGAGAATACCTTTGGTTTGGTTTTCCTTTTTATTTTCTACATTTTTTCCCCTCTGGAATTTTATTTTAAGGATACCATGAAGGCTTATATAAAAGTTTATGTTTACAACTTTTTTTATTAGAATGCGAAATAATTTTAAGCTCAGTCTAACAATCTACATTTTTACTTTCCAACTCCCCACATTTTATATGTTGATGTCTTTCCACTTTTAAGTGAGGTTTCTTTTCATTTTATACAATTTCCTTTAGTATTTCTCGCAAGATCAGTTTCATGGTATTGAGTTCCTTTAACTTTTGCTTGTATGTAAAGATTTTTATCATTCCTTCAATTCTACATGACTGTCTAGCAGAGTAGAGTATTTTTGGTTGGAAATCCTTTTATTTCAGCACTTTGAAGGCATCATGCCATTGTTGTTTGACCTGTAAGGTTTCAGCTGAAAAATCTATCGATATACACTCTTCTAGGGGTTCTTTTTTATGTGACTAAATTTTGTCTAGGTGCTTTTAAAATTGTCTCTTTTTCTGGTTTTGGTTTGTTTTTCACATTTTAATGATTATTTATCTTTGTGTAGGTCTATTTGTATTCCCTCTGTTTGGAAATCTTTGGACTTCTTGGGTCTGGCAATTTGTTTCCTTCCTCAAATTAGGGAAGTTCTCAGCTATTATTTCTTCAAATAGTTTCTGCCCCCTCCTTTCTCTTTCTGGAATGCCAATGATGTGAATGTTGTTCCACTTGATATTATTCCATAGGTCTCATATGCTGTATTCATTTCTTTTATTTATTTTTCCTCTTCGCTTGTTTTCTTGAGTGCATTCCACTCCTCTATCTTCTAACTCACTGAGTTTATTGGAAACTTATTCCAGACTACTGTTGAACTCCTCTATTATTTCTTTATTTCAGGTATGAATTCTCCTTGGAACTCTTTCATATATTGTCTCTTTGTTATAGCTCTCTGTTCCTTCATTGTTTTCCTGACTTCAGTATCATTAAAGTTGTTGCTTTTAGTCTTTACTGGGTGCTTGATATAAGTTCTATTGCATACAGAATACCTGCTGGAGTTTTGTTTTGGCTCATCATTTTGCATATATTTCTCTGTCTCTTTGATCTCTTTGGCAATCTATGTTTGTTTCTTTGGGTTAGGTTTCTGTGATATAAAGGCCTTGTGTTAGGGTGACAAATTGCACAGAATATTCCTGGTTATTGGTCTGAAAAGCTGTGCTTCCTTTGGTTGTATAATATCATTACCTGTCAAATTTGCTGACTCTAAGGTGATTCCTGTGTTGAGGCTTAAGAATCAATCCTAT
>RJWH01008326.1:0-31620 GCA_004363575.1 Solenodon paradoxus
AGGAGCAGGGGGCACGTGGGCAGGAGGACGGGGAAGCAGGGGCACGTGGGCGGGAGGACGGGAGACGGCACTCATTCCCCTGCACCCCGCACCCTCAAGGCTGAGGACCACAGAGAGGACGCGGGCCACAGTGTGACTGCAGGCGGACAAACACCTGACAGGGCCGTGTTAGCTGTTGCCACATGGGGCCTGGGCACTTCCAACAACTAAAGTGGACTCTGGGCTGTGGCTGTTTCCAGAAATGTGGAGAGTGGCAGGAGAGGGGCCCCCGGGGCCCCGGAGGGGTTTGTCTGTGGAACTCTGGGTCGGAGGCTGAGCAGAGCCCGTGGGGTGCGCGGCACAGAGCCCTGGGGGAAGCGCCGGGGACCCGGAGGGGAAGCAAGGAAGAAAGGGCACCTTCTGGCTGGACAGCTCCGTCCTCAGCTGGTCCAGCTCCTCCTGCTGCGTCTGCGCCTGCAGCCTCGTCTCGCTGCCCGAGGCCCCTGCAGCACAAGGGTCGCTGCCACTGGGACGGTGCGTGAACAGCCCGGCTGTGTCTCTTGGGGGGCGCCTGCCTTTGGAGGGAGCACGGCTGAAGCCGAAGGAGAGTCCTGGGCCAGCTCCTGCGTGACAGCAGCAGCCCTGTGAGCGGGAGCCACGTGCCCCAGGACCGCGAGAGCGCTCACCTGTGACGTCACGGGGCCCCGGCCGAAGAAGGCCGACTCCCCCGGGCCCCTCCGAGCAGCCTGTGCCACGCGAGCTGTGGGACACACCTGTCCTCCCGCAGACGATGGGCCTGACGGCCGCCCTGGACCCGCTGACCCTCCTGGCAACTGCCCTGCCCCTGAAACCCATCCCGCACGCACTAACCTGTGAGGTGCCATTCCCTTGTCGGGAGCTCCAGGACCAGAGAACAGAGACCAGGGGGCAGGACGTGGCGGGGCAGGGGGGGTCTGTGCGGGGACAGTCTGCGGGGGCGGGGTCTGCGTGGCTCCAGGTCCTGTCCTGACTGAGGCTGGCATGCCTCGGTCAGTCCCTGTGGACACCCCTCAGGCTGTGCACTTGGAATTGGGGACTCCCAACATGCTGGGCTTTGGTAAGAGGGTTTTCTCCAGACGGGGGAATACAAGAGGGACTCTGTCCAGCAGTAAGTAGACAGTACCAGGGCTGCACTTGGCCTATTAGTGGAAATGCCTGTGACCAAGCATGGCCAGGTCAGAGCCACGTGTCACGTGCTGACGCCCCTAGTCTTCTGGAGGATTTGCCCCTGGCCCTGCCCGTCCCGACTACACTCGCCCTCTGTCCGTCCAACCCTGATGGTGATCAACTCGTCAAGCATCCGAGCCCTTTTCCTGCAGGGGCTGTGACTCCCTGCAACGCCCCATCACGGCACCCACGTCCCCATCTCCTCCAGCAAGCACTGTGTTTATGTCCCACGCGAAGACACGCAGCCCGGGGCCTAGTCAGCAGACACGGCCGCCCCAGGTCCCGCATCACTGGCCCAACCTTTGCTGGCCTCGGGGCTCCGCCTCATCCGCGCCTCCTGTGCCAGGCACCCCTCCAGGTCCGCGGGGCTGGGGTCCAGGAGCTCCCACTCCTCTCCTGTGTAGAACACGCTTTTTCGCCCGTCACCCTGGCCTCTCCCCTGACGGAGCGACGACATGGAGTTCCTACAGGGCGGGGGGAAGCTGTTGGAAAGGGAAACAAACGCCCTCATGCCTGTAGGCTCTGCGAAAATGAAAACCACAGAGGGCAGGGGTGTGGGCAGTGGGCTCGTTCCAGCTGGACTGAGCGGTTCCCAGCGGGCCAGCTCTCTGGACCCGACGGCCACCAACCCTCATGGGAGGCCACGCAATGTGAGGACGCGAGGGTGGCTGCCTCTAGGCCCAGCACTCGGCAGCTGCGTCCACGTGCACCCTGCGGACAGAGTTTACATGATGGGCAGAAAGGGAAGTTGGAGTTGGCACAGAGACATTCGCTCTGGTCTCGGGGCAGCGCCCCCGGCCTGTCTGAGGCCACGCAGAGCAGAAGGGATGCGGCGCAGGCGCCTCTGGAGGAGACACTGCCCGCGCACCTTGACTTCACAGCGTTTGCACCCACAGCACCGCAGTGCCAGCCGGGGCCTGCGTGCCCACTGCATGCATGCAAGAGCCCTTCCGCTCCTGTCTGACACCTGGCTGCGGTTTCTGCTTCCAGAGATGGTGGTGTCGCCAGCACCGGATTTCGGTCTGCAGCAGGTCACTTCCGAGCCAGCTCAGGAAGGAACTTGCAAACGCTGGACGGCACGGGGCAGCATGGCGGCCCCAAGGGGCGAGTGGCCAATCTGTGGCATCAGGTCTGCACAGAAAACAGCCTGCAGGCTGCACAGCCAGGCATCTCGCCACAGTTTTAAATGACCCGGCGACTTGGCCACATTCTCGAATAAACCGTCCTGGGACGGCAGCCGTAGGGGCCAGGAATGAGCCAGCGGCGGCCCCACAGCCCTGCCCACATGGGCCGACGGGTCACCATCAGGAGGGTGGACAGATGGGTGGGCAGCAGCACCCTGACCCCCAGCCGCCCTGGCCACAGAGGGGACCCCCGCCCAGCACGGCTCCCACAGAGACTGGCTGCTTCCCCAGGGGTCAGCCCTCGCACACGTGCACAGGACATGGGCTGTTGACTCTTCAGGAAGAGGAAATGCCTGAAGGGATGTGCTGACTCAGGGCTATGAGATGGGAAGTCACTCTGGTGTCTGCAGGGCCCTAAAGGCCATCAGTGTCCTTAAAGAGGGGATGGACAGCTCACTACTGAGGAAGCCAGGGCTGGGACAAGGGATGGGCCTGCCCCCAGGACCTGGACTGTCCCTGTGGCCTCCAACGGAACCAGATATGACAGCTGGTGTGGGATGTCTGGCCCCACAGCTGCCAGGGAAGGGACCTGTAGGGACAGCCCTCCAGCTCACTGGTTATCTGTTAGGGCAGCGAGCCCTCCAGTGGCGCTTTGTTACAAAGTCAGTGCAGAGTTAACACAGTGACGCTGGCTAAGGGACCAGAGGCCAAGTCCTCAGAAAGGCCCCCTGAGCCCCGTGCCCCCTTAGCTGTGCGCCCTGCCCTTCAGGGCCGGCCTCTCCTTGAAACACATCCACCGACCTCGGAAGCCCGTCTGTCGCCGGGCCGTGCGTGGGGGTCTGCATGTGGCAGGTCCCTCCTGGCCGTCCAGTTCAAGTCCAAACCATCTTCCCACAGCCTCTCAGGCTGCCCGGGATGGACAGTCTCCAAGCGGCCCCTCTCGCACTGGGCGGCCCACCCACCACCAAGTCATGGGTGGTGCCGGCCAGTTCCAAGCAAGCGTCTGCAGAGACAGCCGCGCCTCCGGGGCACAGTGGCTGCAGGGGTTCCAGTTCTCCAGGCAGCGCCCCCGTGTGACACAGGGCTGGGACACTTGTCAGAGTCCGAGGGTGACACCACATTGTGGGGCCCTCACGGCAGGGCAGACGGAGGGACCGGCCCTGCGGGGAAGGACGCACAGATGGATGGACGGTGGCACAGCCTCGCACCCGTGGTGAGCAATCAAAGGGCTGGGAGTGCACGTGGCCACGGCCATTCTGGGCAGCCGCCTGCACAGACCCTGGAGCCCGTCACAGGTCAGCGCAGCCGCGGCGCTGGCGGAGCCAGTGTCTCCAGTCACGGCACAGGGAACTTCCCACCAGGACTATCACCGCGAAGACCAGGCCACGAGGCCCGGCTGGGCGACCCCTTCCCCGCTGTCACCACCCTCCTGCCCAGAGTACAGTCCTGCCAGCCCTGGGGCAGGAGGCGCCCTCTCAGCACGTCCACGTGCGGACTGTCCGCAGGAGGAAGCAGAGGCCGAACATGAAGCGGCTGCCATGAGCCCAGAGCCCAGCTGCTCCTCATGAGGTTGCAGATCACGTGCCTGGGAGGATCTGACCTGACAAGAGCCTCAGCCGCTCCCAGCAGGACGCCCCTGGCCCCAGGATGGGCGGCCGTTCATGGTGCCGCCACCCCACACCAGCGCCGACAGACGGTGCGCTACATGCCCGCGCGCGGCTGCAGACGCCCAGGAGGCCCCCTGCTGCGCTGGCTCCTGGGAGCAGATCGCCTGCCCTGAGGCCTGCGGGCATGAGTGGGGCCGCGTGTGAGAAGTCCTGCAGGGAACCGCCCGCCAAGGGACCCCCATGCGCGGGCTGCGTGATGACGGCTGGAAGACGGCTGGGAGGGCTGGGACCAAGGCCGAGGGACAGGCTCGGCCGGAAGAGCCTCAGGCGTGGGCTGGAGCGGCAGCTGCAGAACCCAGGCTCTGGACGCTCAGGAACCCCGAGCTGGACCATCAGACAGGCTGTGAGCAGACCTGGCTGCCTGAATGGCCAGAGGGAGGTTTCCCATAAATCACGACATCACTCAGCTTAAGAAACTAAAAATAAAGAGCAAATTCAATACAGTAAGCAGAGAAAATATACCAATCAGCACGAAAATCAGTGAAGCCGAAAACAGGAAATCAGCAGAGAGAATCAACGACACCAGAGCAGCTTCTCCGAGATCAGTCGCCTGACGACCTCTGGTCCCACGTTCACTGATGCAAGAAACAAAAGTGGGGGCCCGTACACCCCAGAAAAGAGGGCACGACAGACAGTGCCCAGGGCGGGCCTGGTGAAGTAGACGCACTTCTTGGCAGCACGCCTCCCCAGGAGGCGGGCACCAGCGCGCCCTGGCGGTCAAGACGCTGAAACAGCAGCCATCCAGGCAGAACATCCAGGCCTGGATGGCGAGTCCACCAGACATTCAAGAAGAAATTCCATCCAGCCTTGACTCTGTCGGGACAGACGCAGGGGACATGCCCAGCTCACCCTGCAGCCGGGGTGACCTGACCAGATCTCTCCAGATAGACATGCAAATCCTCAGCTCGGGGGCAGAAGCCGAGACCAATGCACCAAATACACTAAGCATGGAGCTCCGGCAGCAAGAGATGTGCCCACATCCAAAAACCAGATGGAATCACTGTTCCAGCAGAGACCACATGGCCAGAACCGCAGCTGCAGAAAACGCAGGTGGCGGCCACACCTATCACCTCACACCCGGCACCAGTTCCCGTGGGCAGTGGCGCCCACAGCGTGGGCTGGAGAGACAAGAAAAGGGAGCCACAGGTGTGCAGATCGGGAAGGAAGACAAAACCGTCTGTGTTTGCAGATAACACGACCAATTCTGCAGAAAGGCTGAGAGGAAGGACAGCGGCTCTGGCAGGAATTCGCCGTCACCAGACAGCGGGATGCGGGGCGGCCACAGGAGTCGGCCCGTCCTCACACGCACCGCACGGCCAGCCCAGTGGCGAGTGTGAAGCACTGCTGCAACCGAGAAACATGCGCACAGGACCTCTCTGGGGAGAACGGAGCAGCGGGCAGAGGCCATGGGCAGGAAGACAGTGTCGTCAGAGCGCAGCTCTTCCCTCCGTGACCGACAGGCGCCACACAAGGCCCAAAAAACAAGTCACTCTGTGGATGCGACACCCAATGCTGCTGTGCGGGAGAAGCCAGGAGCCGGAATGGCCAGCACAGATTGCTGAGGACAGGCAGGCCGAGCACGGTCCATCTGGACACAACGAACAGACAGGCAGACGAACAGATCAGAGCACAGACTGCGGAGCGAGCAGACCCCACGCACGCAGACAGGCCCTCTGCCCACTGCAGCGCATGCCCGCCCCGCACAGACGTTCCTCACACCAGGGGTCAAGTCTCGCTGCGAACCTGAACTCTCAAACCCAAAGGAAATGCAGGAGAGCGGCCACTTTTAATGCAGCATCAAAGGCTGACCATCGGTCAGCTGGATTTCGCCACCATTCAGACTTGACTAAAGGCGATCGGGAAGACCCGATAAGCCCAGGGAACATGCGTCTGCAGAAGATGTGTGAGGAGGGCTGTCACCCACAGCACTAGCCTCAGGACCCAGCGGGGAGGACGGACGGCGGCCTGCGTGGCCAACAGCACACCCACGTGCAGGAAGAAGGTCCAGGACCCACGTGCACGTCCTTGTCCGGGGAGAGCGAATGTCAACGACTCGCTGCAAATAAAAAGAAAACGCTTCTTCCTCCTCCTCTCCTGCTTGCACTTAAAACAAACAACAAGGTTAAAAGCATCAAAGAGCCAACAGCTCACCGAAGAGGGGCCAACATGACAAGATGCACCGACCAGTGTCCTCAAAACACCGTTGGGACGAGATGCTCCGCTGGGGAACGGCCCAGCCAACCACGGGCTCCCCGCGCCCCTGAGGGCATGGTGACGGCTCTGTGGTGCAGCCACAGGGGAAAGTTTTACAAAACCCATCGCTCACGCCCAACCCAACAACTGCTCTGCTCAGAATTCACCGAACGGGCTGAAAACTGTCTCAGAGACCCAGGTGGGCCACACAGCGGCTCGGTCCCGACACCACGGCTGAGCGCCACACGATGCCCCTCGGCCAGTGGGGGACAGGGCGTGACCCACGGACAGGAGCGCTCGTCAGCACCCACGAGAAGGGAAAGCCGTGGAGTCAACCATGCCCTTGGGGGGCCATGCGGCTCCTGCCCTGGAGGCATTAAGCGCCCCGGAGACGATGGGCTGAGGGCACACGCGCTGTCGGCTGCATGTCATTCCAGGTGACGCCCATGACAGCTGTGGGCTGTGGCAACGGCGCTGCCTCAAGAGAGAAAGGCCCACAGGCGAGGGTACGTCGGCTGCATCTGCGCTTTCCTCCAGTCTCAGCAGAGCTAACCGCCCCACGCGCCAAACAACAGCGGCAGGAAACGCGGTCAAGTGTCTGGTACGGGCCTCTCATGAAAGCCTGTGACACCAGCCGTCGCACAGCTCCAGGACAGTGTCAGCCCAGGGCAAAGGGCCCGAGCACGTGCCCAGGGAGGGTCAGACTCGAAAGAGGCCACGTGGACGCCGCCACTCACCTGGCCCTTCCCGGCCAGCAGACCCAGGAGCAGGACGCGGATTCGCGGGTGGGAAGGCGCCAGGGTCCGGGGGCCTCCGTGTGTTGGAACACCCGCCCGATGGTGGAGGCGCTCGAGCTCGAGTTTTACAGGGCAGGTTAGGCGCTTGTTTACAGCATTTCCACCCGAGTCCCCGCCTCTCAGCTCCACACGAAGGCTGTGAGGCGCCAACCCCGGCTGCCTGAAGGGCCACGGCCTAACCCAGCACAGCGGGCAGGCGGGCAGCTGGCCGGGTCTCCGAGGAGGCTCCCTGCCGGTGCCGCCACATCTAACTCACCTGAGCTCTGCGCCCCACTGCCTCAGGGAGAAATGCGTGGGATTCGGGGGTCCCAGGCTTGACTGGCTCCCAGCTGGTTCCCCAGCCAGATCTCCGGGAACTGTCTCCACGGCGAGGACATTCCTGGCGTTTTCTGTAGATGCATTCGGCTGCGGGAGAATGAGGTCTGGAAGACAAACGTGTGGTCACGAGCGCTGCAGCTGGACCGCACAGGGGCCCCCGTGGGGACAGGGGCGAGGGGCGGCCCCCCTGGCCCGCGGAGGGAGCGGATCTTCCGACAGGCCAGGAGGGCAGCCACGTCACATTGTTCTGGACAGTTTCGGAACCTGAAGAGAAGTCGGGGCATTTTATTTTTACGCAAGGAACGTTCAGAGCATCTGTGCTCAGGCCCCGCCAGGCCGCGGCCGCGGACACCAGCCTGGCGCCTCCAGAGCAGCACCCCCACCCTCGGCCAGCTTTTATCTCCGGGCAAAACCGAAGGGCAGACACACAGCCTCTCAGCTTCCTGCCTCGGCCTCCGACTTCCTGAACGACCGCCTCTGGGGACTCGCCCGCAGCCAAGTTTCATTCTCTGTTCTTAGAAGTCGCCTCAAAATCAGCAGAAAATGAACATCAGTCACACAAGCTCTGGGTGCCGAGGACAGTCCCAGCTGTGTGGTCACAGCTCACTCAGGCCTCTGCGCAGCCCATCCTCCGGCTCCACAGGGTGCTGCCTGCCCACAGCCTCCGCTCCTGAACCCCCACAGTGGCTGCTTCCTGCTCCCTGACCCCTCTGCCTGCGTGTGACCTCCCCCCGCTGACCCCGGAGACGCCACGCCCGCCTGGCCTCCGACTCATCACCCCATGGCCGGAACCGGGATGGGCGCCCTTGTGTCTGACGGGCTGGCAGGCACAGCCATGCTGCTGACTCCCTGGCTGTGGGAGCCCCAGATCGGGGCGTATCTGGCCGGTGGCCCCTGCACGTGGCCACGTCTCAGGCAAGCAGCGCTTCCTCCTGCAGGCACAGCTCCTCACGCTGGTCGGAGGGGCTGCACTCTCCCACCACCTCCTGGGCCGCTTCGAGGCCATGATTGGTCAGGCTCCATGCGGCTGATGCAGGGGCGTTGTCCTTCCGCGCTCCCCACCATGCTGGCCCGCAGTTGCTGACCTCCCGCCGGCTCACCTGCATGTGCTCTGGCGACCAGGCCCTGGTCCCCGGGGCCGGCCGGGTCCCCCGCCACCGCGTCCAGGCTACTGCAGTGCTCCCATCGCTTCTGCTGCAGCTCCTGCAGCCAGTGCGTCATGAGCTGGCGACTCGGGGCCTGCGGGCGGAGGGTCAGGTCACAGGGGCCGCGGCAGGGAGAGGAGGGGAGACCAGGCCAAAGGGGCTTCGATTCAAGGTCAGCTCTGCTTACAGCTGTGAAGCGAACGGCGTCCAGGCATCTGCACTGCAGGTATTTTGAGAAAGGCCACCTCATCACAGGTGTGGGGACGTCACAGGTGTCCCCTGTGGTCAGGGAGACCGCTGAAATCATTCTAAACTAAGGAACCTGGCCCAAGTCATGAGAAACTTTATTTTCCAGAGTCACAGATGACACTAACGGACGCTACCCCAGGGGTGAGGCAGACCTGGTCCCCACCGCCCGTCAGTCCCGGCCCAGAGGTGGAGCCTCCTGGGAAGCACTGGCCCTGGGGCTGTAGGAACCGCCAGGCAGAGGGCGGAGGGCAGGTGGCAGAGCCCAAGCAGTGACAAGAGGCACTAGCTCAGAAAATGGAAACAGCCACCTCCTCCCAGGTGGGACTCAGGCCTCGGCAGCTCTCCCCAGAACACCTGAGCCCCAAGCTAAAGTCCACTCTTGTGAGACAGGCCTGACCACCTGTGCCTTCTCTGGGGCCTCCCAACGATCCTCCCCAAGGCTGGTGCTCTCCTGCGTACCTGAAATCTGCGGTAAAGCACAAGTTGGTTCATTTAAGACACCGACGAGGCCAGGGGGGCTGCAGTGCCTCCCTCCAGGCCCCCCACCCCACAGCTCAGGTCCAGCTTTCTCACCCCGGGTCTCAGAATTTGGCTGCTATGAAGCTCACTAATGAAGCACTGCTCCATCCCTGGGACTCCATCTAATTGACTCAAAGGAAACCCTCCCCCAACACAGAGTCCACTCACCTGGGAAATATCTACCAGGGGCCCAACACAAGTCATGGGCAGCAACCAGGCCCAGGGGCGGGGCCCGAGGGAGAGGCGGGGCCTTGGGAGGGGAGGGGCCTGTGGGAGGGCGGGGCCCTGCGGGAGGAGTGGGGGCTGCGGGGAGGGGCCTGTGGGAGGGCGGGGCCTGCGGGAGGAGTGGGGGCTTCGGGGAGGGGCCTGTGGGAGGGGCGGGGCCTGTGGGAGGGCGGAAGGCTCCCATGCGGTACAGACCTCAGAAGGGGCTCATGGGCTCATAGCCACAAGGGAAAAGTCAGCTGCTGGAGACGCTGAAGAAGCCCTTATGCTTTGTAAAACTTAAAAATCCAGTCAAAACGCGCTCTTCAAAGCATGGCAAAGAGATCACAGAATTCACCTTAAGTTTAACTTTTCAGAATTCTGCAGGAATGAACGGGGTGCCCTCTGGCCGTGAGGCCACCCAGAGGACACTGCAGAGTGAAACGCAGGGCAAACAGATAAAACATGGGTGCAGCTCTTTTTGAGAGGAACGCAGACAGGTGGGAAGAGAGGAGAGAAGGACGCATCTGCTTGTTTGGTTTTTCACTCTGGCCCTGGGCTGCAAACCAGGGCGCTACGGAGCCCTCAGTCAGCACCTCAGCACCTCAGCCACCAGGGCGCCCCTGACGGAGCTTTCACATCAAATCACTTGGTTAAGGACAGCTGAGTAAATACTGCAAAGAAATTAAAGAGCTGTGAATTGTGACCTAGAGGTTAAAAATTAGGCTGTAATATAAAAAGAAAATTCAAATCAAGATTCGAGTGTAAAATAAAAAGCACGAATAAAATGCAGCCATAATTAAAATTGGGTCTTTCTACCGCCTGTCATGGTGGTGCGTTTCCACCTAGTTTTGAAGGTGAGCAAGGGACAACTGGCTTTAGTCCAGTAACAGCAGGAGGGTCCCAGCGAGGGTTCTGCAGGGCTGCAAGTGGCCAGCATTGAAGAGACCCACGGCCACTGGCACCCGGCCCAACGCCGGGGACAAGGACGGCCACGGCCACTTGAGCCAGAAGTCGCAGCACGGCTCCTGTGAGGAGCTGCGGTCTTTCCAAACCCCAGAAGTCGGCCAAGAGGACTCGGGGACGCAATGGAGACCCCCGTCCAAGCCACAGGTGTGGGTCTCCCTCGGACCCAGAGGGCTCCCCTCCCTCCCACTACAAAGGAGCCCAGTTCGTTCTTTATTAAAAATCAAACACCCTCTGAACTTTATTTCAAAGACTAACAGCCCATGTTTGCTGTGGAGAATCCGGAAAGCATAAAAGCCAGCACTGCGGCAGTGGTGCCCTCAGCCAGCACTCGGCACACATCCCTGCAGGCATCTGACAAGTACACACCGATTTTCTTTACAAGCCTCCAGAGTACACTTCAGAGACGTTGCCATGCTCCCCACGTGCAGGAGCAGAAACACTGGGCTGCTGGGCAGCAGCGCCGGTGCCCGCTATGCCCAGTCACCATTGACGCGAAGCCAGTGTGGGTGGGCACCGATCCCCGACTCCGGACGGGCTGGGTTCACATCCCAGAGCTGCCACCTCACTTGTCTAGCCTCGTTCTCCCTGCTAAAATGCGGGTGATGACGGAACCCACGGGAGGCCGTTACGAGGATTTGGTGAATTTGTCGCATTTGGCGCAGCAGTGCTGGGCTGGCCGGGACCAGCGTGCAGACGGCAGCGACGTCCAGGTCTCTCGCGTTTGAACAAAGCCTGCCCTGGCAGAGGTCCAGGGCCTCGGAACCCGACATGTTGGGCACCCCAGCAGCTAAGTTCGACGCCGGCCCATAGGGTGGACGCACGGCCAGGACAGCGTGCTCCTAGCCTCCTGAGCACAAGAGGGGCTGCTCGCCCCAGAGGGGCCGCACCGCCTCTGCTGCCCTCCACTGCCACGGCCCGATGACACCAGCCTGGACGGCAAAGAGCCCGGGTGACACAGGGAGGGCCGGACTTTCCACACAGAGTCTGGTCTCCAAGTCTACCGGCCCGTGTTCCCCGACATGCTCCTTGCTCCTCCAGCCCAGGCCCTCAGGCTCCCTGGCAGCCCCCTTGCTCCCCAGCCTCCCCCACCCCTCTTCCTGCAGGGGTGTGGTGACCGGGCCACAGGCCCTGCTGCCCCACACATGCCCTCCACCTGCCAACACTCCTCCAAGACCTTCCTGCGCACCTGCATCTCAGCCGCGAGGCTGCCATCCCTCGAGACCCAGGCATGCGTCTGTCACCCCCCACGTCACCCCCAGGACCCGGGAGAGGGCAGCGGGAGTGTGGCGTCCGCGCCGGCATAGACAGCCGCTTATGGCGCAGACAGCCCAGGGCTCAGCAGATGCAGTGACGGTTCACAGGAAAAGAATCTGCTTGGGAAACGTCACAAGGCCTCTGACTCCCGAGACGTGGCTAAGGCTGTTTTTCCGGAGCAATGTGGAGCAAGGGCGTCCAAGAAGCTGATCACACACAACAAAACTCGGAGGGAAACCAGACTGAAATCTAATAAGTCACTTCAGGTTCCAAGTTTTCTTCTGAGTGTTTCAAAATCATGAGTCTGGAAAGGAGCTCAGGAGAGTTGGCCAGGGACCAGTGGAAAAGTCTACTCTTCACTGAGGTTTTGAAATCTTCTGTTGAAACAGCAACAGACGGGCCTCCCTTCCTCATTTTCCAACTTTGTAAGCAGCTGTCTGAAAATCGGCATGGTGAGCTGCAGAGCTGTCGGTCATGGGGATTCTCCCTGCTCCCGGCATATCCCTGTGCTCGTGCCTCCCGCGCAAGCACCTCTTTAAGCAGTAACCCCCCCAGGTTCAGCTCACTGCATCCAGGTGAGGGCGCCCAGGCCCCCGCTGCAGAAAGCGGAAGCTGTGGAGGCTCGGCCTCCAAGCATCTGCCGCGTCCCTCTCTCGCCTGACCACCAGGCCTCTGAGTCAGGATGGACACCGCCCCTCTGCTGCACCTGTCTCAGCAGCCCTGTTTGGCTGGATGTTTCTAACCTAAAAACAGGCACTGGAATGGCTCATCCCATAGGAAGTTTAGGGTCCGGAGTGGGGCGGGGCAGGTTCCCAGGCCCCCCTCAGAAATCTGGGGCACCAAGAGGCTGGAACGAGAATTCTCGCAAGAGGAGGAGCCGCGGTGCAGGCCTCCAACATACTGAGAGGGCTGCTTGGGGGAAAAGCAGCTGCTGGCGGTGGTGGGCACACAGGCTCCCCTTGCAGAAACTCCCAAGGACGCCGGGAGTGTCTGGGACGGCCCTCATCATGGGGCGATGAGCACAGGACAGGAATTGGGGGACGAACCCAAACCACTGCTTGGGCCAGGAAAGTCAATGCAAAGCAGATGTAAGCCACAGACTGGCCAGGGGCAAAGCGGTCTCCCGGCTTGGTTATTTCCAGACTCCGGTCTGCGTGTCCGAACCTGGAGAAGGACAGTTTCCATGGGGACTGCAGTGGAGTAGGATGATGGGCAAAAGGGCAGGTAGTGGCACAGTCTACTGGCCTAGGCGGAGTCCACTGGGCACTGCCCACACATCCCGGGTCTTGACAAGACCTGGGGCCGGGGGAAAAAACCAAGATGAACAACTAAACAAAGTGCTGGTTCCTCCTCTGCCTGCTCACCTTCACTCCTGCTGCACCTTTCCTCTAAGAAAAACCAAGTGCAGGTCCCCAGCCCCTTCCCAGAATCACTGCTCCAGGGGCGGAGCCCACAGGCCGGAGTTCCTCCCACATCCCTGTGACAGCCCCGCCATGAAGGCCTCCCTCTAGACAGAACCACAGGGAGTGGAGCGACCTCTGGACAGGCCGGGTACAGCGAGAGCCGTGGGGACAGAGGGCTCCCCACTGCGAACACCTGCAGCAGCAGCGCTGAGGCCTCCACCCATGCTGCCGGGAACACATCAGCTGATGACCAAGGACCTACGGGTCATCACCTATCTGCTAATGTCCAGCCTTGCCGAAAAAACACTCCTTCAACACGCACACATGCAGCCTGCACCGTATGCACGATAGAAAGGCCCACAGGTGTCCTGCAAGGACTGGGCTGAGGCAGGAGGCAAATGTCTGCACCCTGCGGGCCACATGGAGACACATGCTTGAGCGGCGGGAGGACTCGCACGCTAGCTATGGACTTCATTCTGTCCAGTCAGTGGGGCCACATGGCTTCAGAGGCCCCTCTGGTTGGCTCTGGGATGAGGCCCAGAGCAGGAAGGCCCATGGCTGGCTTCGCCAGAGCCGGCACATCCAAACGGCCTCCCTGGACGGCGGAGCTGGGAAGGAGAGGGGGTGAGCCCGCTGCTGGTGCAAACCACGGAAGATGCTGCCTCCCATCTGACAGGGAATGGCTTTCAACACACAAGGACTATGTCTTTGAGCAGCTAAGTTATCACACCCACACCATGCAGCCGTCTTCAGTCTGAGCCCGGCACATAGGTCCCTCGAACTCGCAACACCCACAGGACTGATTCTACAGACCAGAGGTCTGGCTGTGGGCCCACGCCCACTGCACAGAGGCCCCTCCCCTCCGCGCCCCTGGAGAGGCAGACCTTAGGGGAGCGGAAGCTGCAGGCTTGTGAGGTCTCTCTCCAAGGTTATCTCAAAGTCCTGGTAATTCATCTGTGTCAGTGCTGATGTGTTTTTAAAGTCTTATCACTCTAGTTTCTGAAAAGAAAAGGGCTCACTTGCTGCAGCTGCAGTAGAAGCATGCTGCTCACAGTAGACAGACATCTGCGGATGAGTGGACACAGACCCCTCTTTGGCTACAGCGTAGGGGCAGCCCCCCTCAAGAGAGCCAGGGGCTGAGGCATTCATTCACCAGCCAGGCCACGGGATGCACAGCCAGCTTTCATCAAGACGCCCTGGCCACCCCTCCACGTCCTCCTGGAGCCTGCTCTGGACAGCCTTAGGCACTCCAGGCCACGCACAGGGCCTGCGGGACCCGCCCCGCCCGGTGACTCCTGTTTGCTGGGTGACCAGGAAGCCACAGCCCCAGGGACCACGAGCCTCGGCTTCACAGGCCTCCCACACGAGGCCCAGCGTGTTCCCACCAACGCATCCTGAGCCAGCACGGGAACAGTGCTGGCCTCCTCACTCACTTCACGCCACGGTCATTGGAGTTCAGACAGCCCAGCTCAGCACAGGCCCGACCCCACCCACGTGGCGAGAAGATCCACCTCACAAGTCCCCAGAGCGTGGAAAACTCATCGTCAAAGCACCGCCAGTCATTTCCACAGCAGCGGTCCTTTCCCTCTGTGGGGCGCTTGCCACCGGTGGCGGGTTCCAAGCAGAGCAGGGGAGGCAGCACCTGGGGCCGGCAGACCGACGCGCCCCTCGGAGGCCTGTGCAGCGCAGACTTGGGGTTGGTGCCCACCGGCCTCCCACAGCAGACCCTCCCATTTCTCAAGCAGCAGCTGACTCCAAAGAGAAGGGCACGGACGCAGCGTCAAGGGGCCAGCGGCTTCAGGATCCCGAGCCCCGCCCCGCCCCCTCATCTGGACCTGATCCCTGAGTCTGCAGAGTTGACCAAGAAATTCCAATATCAGCTTTCAATCAAGATGCCAGCTGTAGAGCATTTTGGAAAAGCTGCATAAAACCACAGTTTCTCCAGAGAAAGACGCCACAAAATAAAAAACATGTGATAATACAAAATGAAAATCGCTGATTCTTCTTTTCTCTTCTTTTTAACCCTTGTGTCAAAAGAAGCGATAGCTATGAAATTACATAGAACTGGCTGAAGTCTGAGCAGAGCTTAACCCTCACTCACCCGCAGTCTCACCATCCCGGTGGCTGAGCCCCAGAACGGGTAGTCGCTCATGGGAATCAGTTCTGGATCTGGGTGGAGGATAAGCAGCAAATCTCCCTTCTTTTCTTTTTTTTTTTTTTAAGGAAAGGACCAGGCAGGAATGAAGGCGAGTAGGCAGGCAGGAAGAGAGAGGAGGAGAAAACATTTATTTTGTTTTCATTTACTTATTTCCATTGGTTGTCCCCCCTCACGCTGGACGGAAACCCGGGTCCTTGGGATGTGTGAGGCCTGCGTCCTTCAGAGGCGGTGGACCCGCTGCTGCTCCATCAGGGTGCCCCTAAAGGTCACCCTTGCTAAAACGCCACCCTGCTGAGACTGCCCATCTCGCTGCCCCACAGAGGGCGCCAGGCCCAGACCTGTGCCCCTCGGAGGATCCCTTCCCACAGCAAGCATTTCTGCATTGCCAGCAACACATGTGAAAACGAATTTCACTTTTTTAAAGGAAATATTCCAGACAGACTAAAACACGGGTAGAGCATGCGGCCTCCAGTCCTGGGAATAGTGCCACAGGACGGCCGGCACCCAGGCACACCCCTGCCTCAGCGGCTGGCCTGGCTCACAGGGGCCCGTCCACCCTCAGTCTCTACTGCCTGGTGACGTCCTGCCAGCGTCACTCTGTGTTGGTCTCTCTCAATCACCTGTCTGTGAATGTTCACCGACCACAGGCTGCTCCAGGCATCTGGATGCCACACCCCAGCAGGCCCGCCCGTTTGGCCAAGTCACTGCTCTGGTGTTCCCCTGCTGCCATGGACCGCCTTTTCTAGACCCCACGACCCCAGCAACAGGTGGCCCACAGAGCGGCAGTCTCCAGCTGCTCGTCACCCAATGCCACGACCACTCCTGGGTTCCTGTGTGTGTCTGCCTCATTATTCCGAACAAGAGCAGAGAGAGGAATCCGGAACTGACATGCTCTCCCTGCTCTTTTTACAAAGACTCCACAGGAAATTCAGGAACTCCAGTGACACAGAGAGCCTGTGCCCTTGGCAAAAGGCCCGGTGTCCTCCTGGGGTGGCTCCCGAGCTGACAAAGTGTGCTCCCTGAGGCCCTGCTGCTTCCCCGGGAGACGTGGCTGCACCTCAGGAGAGGCTGGAGGCCGGAGGGGCAGGGCTGGCCTGGGCCGGCAGTGGCATGGCTCTCAGCTGGCCTGGGGGCAGCCTCAGCTGCTGCGGCGGGGAGGACCCGGAACAGTGCTGTGGTCACAAGCCCTGCGCTGCACAGCCCTGCTGCAGCACTTGGCCAGCACAGCAGCCAGGGTCCCGCCCAGCTGCCCTGGACAGCCCAGCATGGGCGGAAGAGGAGGCCCAGCCAGGGCCCGACCCAAGGCTCACAGCAGGCGCCTCAGGGCAGGCCTGATTCCCTGGGGACCCCCAAGGGTAGGACTCTGGGATGGCGCCCTCCTGCACTGTCCCAGTCACCCAAACTGAAGGGGCCACCGCAAACAAGGCAGAACCGGTGAAGGGTGTCTTTGCTACCTCTCCAGTCAAAGGAGGGGCAGAAAACAGGCCGGGCCACCTGCTGCTCTTACCCTGGGGGTAGAGCCGCTGCCCAGAGTCGGGCCGGGCGGGTTCTCCCCAAGACCCGTCTTCTCTGCCTGGATGCAGGGACTTTTCTGGGCAGTTACCTAGAAAGCGTCTAACCCGGCACACCGGGAGGCGGATGCTGCTAGGTCCCAGAGACTGAGAAGCACAGAGAGGTCACACGAGTACCCGGGGGGAGCCGCTCGCGGGCAGCGGTGCCCAGAGGGCCACACCGGACGCCGGGGGGCTGGGGGTGCAGAGCTGTGCGAGGCGCGGCGCAGAGGGAGCCGCCCCGTCACGCTGGCCCACGCGCGGGCGACGGGCGGAGGACGGCGCGGCAGGCGGGCGCGGCCTTGGGGCGCGAGAGGGGAGCCCGGCAGGGCGGTCCGCGGCCCACCTTGAGCGCTGCGACGGCTCCCGCGCTGTGCACCTGGAAGTGCGCGGGGGCCTCGGCGCCGGGCTCGGCCGCCTCGTCGGGGTCCTGGCAGCTGAAGCAGGCGTCCGCGATGTCCAGGTGGCCGAGGGGCAGCGCGTCCTGCGGGCTCTTGAAGTAGTAGAGGAAGCAGCGGCGCGCGTCGAACACGAACCAGCGGCTGCGGTAGCCGCGCAGCGGGCCCTTGCCGGTCAGCTTCTGCAGGTAGCCGCACAGCCGCGCCGGCTCGCGCCCGGGCCCCGCGGCCTCCCCGCCGCCACGCTCCTCCGTCCGCGCCCCGGGCCCCGGCATCGCCAGCGCGCCCGCCGCGCCGCCCCGCCCGGCGGCCCTCCCGCCCGCGCCCCCGCCCGCGCCCCCGCCCCGCCCGCCGGCGCCCCCGCGGCCGCGCGCCCCCGCGCCCGCCGCGCGCCCCCGCCCCGCCCGCCGCGCGCCCCCGCCCCGCCCGCCGCGCGCCCCCGCTCCGCCCGCCGCGCGCGGAGCAGCCCGGGACTTGTAGTCCCGCTCCCGGAGCGCCCGCCCCTGCAACCCCACCCGCCCGCGGTCCCGGAGGCGCGCCCGCGCGGCTCCCCGAATCCTCGTTTCTCGTTTCCCGGGGAGCCGGGCGCCAACCCCGCGCTTCTTCAGACCGGTGTGCGTTTCGCGGGAACATGCATTTCTCAGCCACCACCACCCGCCACACACACCGCCCGCCCCCAAACTCTGCAGGTTTTGTTTAAATCTCGACGTCGCCAGGCTCGCAGGCCTCCGGTGTGAAAGCAGAGCCCAGAGCGGCGCGACGGTTCGCTCTGCCAGGGGTCTCGACCCACCGCTCTTCCCGTCCGCGGCCGCTTCAGCGGGGAGGGGGCAGCAGCACCACCGCGCAGGTCCCGCCAGGGAGCGGGAAGCCGGCCCAGTGTGCAGAGTCCACACCAACTGGCAGGGGGAAAGGGCCCTTTCGGGGGCACTGTGGAGGCTCAGCCTGCCTCCGGCGTCAGGTGTTCCAGGACACCCTGGGCGCCCAGCGGACACACTGCCTGGGAGAAGGGCTCCGGCTTGGGGGAGGCTGCAGGGGTGCCCCCATAAGTGGCCTCCTGCAGAGTGCCGGAGGCTGCATCCAGACTCAGGACTAGTGTCTGAGCTTGGACACCCACTGAGTCACCTTGTCAAGGTATCCAACCCTCAGCCTTGTCTCTTCATCCACAGAATGGGCTTATGGGAGCCTCTGCGTCATCCCATGTTCTTGGGAGGGTGCTGGTGTCTGACGTGGGGAGGCCAGTGGGGTCTGGACCTTTGACACAGGTGGTCCAGCCTCTCCCAGCCCCAGCTCTGTCTGAGTTGTGAGAAGGCAGGTGGCCCAGGGGACAGCGCATCTGGGGGCCTGCGGGTGGAGGAGATGCCGGCTAGACTGGAAGAAGGCCCCGTCTCAGGCCGAGGGGGCGCGCAGCAGGCAAGATGGGCAGACTGCCCTGGATGAGGCTGCACCCCTTCTGGAACTGGTGTCTGCCTTCTCTGGGACCTGGGCCTGAGCTCAGACTCCTAGCTTGAGCCCCAGTCTGTCCCAGCCAGGGGCAGAGCCACTGGACAGCTGGAGCACCCTCCCTGGGAAGCCCCCACCTCTGCAAAAGATTGAAAAGCCATACCCCACAATGGACATTGACATTATTTTTGCCCTAAAAATGTGTGAAGGAATTTTGTAATTATGCTCTTGCTTTAAGTGACTAATCCGTTTTAATTTACGACGGGCTATAGTTTCTTGGCAGTCAGGGTGTCTATGCCAGAACCCTGATCCAGCGGGAAAGTTGTTTTCAAAGACAGTGACGTTTTATGGTTACCCGGAGGGCGACGGAATGTTACACTTTATTTAATTAAATTTTCTTTGCTTTTGATTTTGCTCTTTTTCTCCTGTATTGAAGACAATTGTTATTCTCAGGCCACAGATATTTCTTAGGTTGCGTGGAAGCCGCGGGCCAGGCTTGGGCCCATGCCTCCGAGGAGCAGACTGCCCTGGCCAGGCCCAGAGGCGCCTGTGCATTCTGGGGCCTAGCAGAGGAGCCCAAAGCCACAGCAGTGTCCCCGCAGGGCCCAGCCCCTGCTGCCCAGCTGAGCAGACATAAACAGAGCTGCCCACGGCTCCGTGGGGCCTGCAGGATTGACCCCGCAACCTGCCAGCGCTGCAGGCCACTCCAGGTGCTGGGCGTCTCACCTGGCCCTCCTGCCTGACCATGGCTCTGCCCCAGCACCCTGTCCTCCATGTGCACACGTGTGGTTCACGTAAAACCCTGAACAGTTTCCCCTTCCAGCAGAGGTCCTTCCAGGCCTCCTCCATGGAAACCTGGGGCTACCCTGGACACCTGACTCCTGGGAGCCCGTCTTACAGGCTCTGGACGCCCTGCCTCTGCCCAGGGCTCCCAAGCCTATTCCATGCTTACTGCCTGCGGGGCTGCCTCCTCAGGAATGCGGTGACCAGGACAAAGTGGCTGCAACATGTCACTGAGGAGGGGAAATGTGAGCCATCAACTTGCTTCCACGTGGCTGGTCTAGCAAACCCGGAATCAGACCCCCAGAGAGGACTGCCTAGAGAGATTGAGGAGGTCCCAGCCACCCCACCTCCTGTCTCAGACCCGAGGGGACAGCAGGCCAAGCTGCTGGCCTGCCGCAGTGGTGGGACCCCTGGGCCTAAGAGGACAGGTCACCCTGGGGCCGGTGCTGTGGGCTCCAGTCACCTGCCCTCTCCAGACCCGTCTGGTACACGGGACGGGCTGGCTGCTCTCTCTCCCCAGCTGTGTGCTCAAAGGCCTCCTGTTTTCCCAACGGCTCAGCACCCACTGAGGTTGGTGCAAGCGGGGCGCCTGAGGGAACGTTTGCATCTTCCTGGTCCTGCTGGAGAGGCTCGAAGGCAGAGGGCACTCCGCATTGGGATGGGCACAGCAGGCAGACGGTGGGGCTGCCAGCCAGGGCACATTCGGGGAAGCCGGCCTGGGGCAAGGGTTGGAGGGTGTGGTGGGCACCAGGATTGAGCGGACCATTCTCAGTGGAGACCACACTGACCAGAGCACAGGAGGAGGCCGCACCCAGAAGTCTGTCCATGAGCATCCCCACTTCCCTCCTGACGGGGTCAGTGCTGGGAATGGACTCTGCCACGGGGGCTCGGGGAGGGCCCCAGAAAAAGGGGGCACAATAAGACGGTGGGTGGATAACCAGCCTCCCTGTGCCTTGGTCTCCCCATCTGTACATGGGTCGCCTCGGTGTTGCGAACGGTAATAGCACACAGCTCCGGGCAGGTCCCAGCACAGCTCCTCAAAATCTCAGTGTGCGGGACAGGCAACCCTCCTCGCTGGGGAGGCAGAGGTGTGACTGCCGGAGGCCTTGTTTCCCTACCAAATGGGCAGGCAAATCTGCCTCCCTGCTCTTTCCAGGAGGAAGGCTCCCAGGCTCTGGCCTCCAGGACGCTGAGACCCTCTGCACATCCCGCCCCGGTCGGAGGCTTCCTGCAGCTCCTTCTCGTTCCCCGTTCCCCCAGCCCTGGTCCCCCAAGCCCTGGCCCCACCTGCGCTCAGATGGGCCTGCAGAGGTTCCCCTCTGACCGACTGCACCAGCAAACAATAGGGCAGGTATGAAGCCAGCAGGAGGAGACCCAGCAATTTGTTTTGAAGTTTGGATACATTGGCTGTTATTGATTGTGAGTCAGTTTGTTCCTAAAGCTCACAAGGGATTGAGTAGCTGGCCAGGGCCCCAGGCAGGACCCCCAGGGCAGTTGGGCTGCCCCGAAGGCCAGCCCAGCAGGAGTCTAGGCTCCTGTGCTTAGAACGGGTATGTGGGGCCAGCTCTTCCTGCAGTTCCCAGCCAGGGGAGGGAGGTGGGGGCAGGACCAGAGGAAAGACCCCCCAGGCCCACCCAGGGGCGCTTGGCAGGCTCAGTGTCCAGGAAGCATTAGAACAAGGGCCCCTTCTGCGGTTCTCGCCTGAGCGCCCCCAGGGCCCCTAAATGCTTAGTTCTCCCAGCTAGCAGACCCCACTTTACTCAGAACTACTCACTGGTGAGCGCGACGGCGTGGGGCCTGGTTCCAGCTGCAGGGCCTGGCGGGCAGCTCCCCGGGCAGCATGGGGCTCTGAGGCGCCTGGGGCCAGAGTGGCCACATGGAGCCAGGCCTTGTGGGTCCCAGGCCGCTGACATTCGGCCCCGCCCCGCTCCCCAGCAGACTGTTGTGTTGTCAAAGGACACTTTAGAGACTGGAGAAAGACCGATTTCGTCATTTTGCTTTGGAATGACTGGGCTTTGAGAATTATTTCACTGGCGTTTTCCTGCAGACTCGGAGATTGGGCCCGCAGTGGGCCTCACAGCCGCTCAGATGTGATGAAACTCCTGTCACCCTGGTGCAACACCGCCTGAGGATGTTTGCCCCACTTCTGCTGCTGGTGATTCTGCAGTTTTCTCTTGACCTTGGACCCAGTGCAGTGGGTTTCATTTTCAGGCCTTTCATGGGCCTAGCGAGGCACCCAGGGAGAGCAGAGCTGCGGTCTTGCTGGGCGGCGTGGGGCCTGCCACCCCTCACTGAGAGAGGGAGAGGCGGGCAGCCGCAACGACCGGTGGGCAGCAGAGCAGTGACCGTGTGGCCGGGGCCCGAGGGCGGCGCGTCAAAGGAGTGTCCAGTGTCCGCTCGGGTGTTCACATGTCTACTCGCCAGCGTTTCCTGAGACAGACGAAGGCGGCGGGCTATTACAGCCAAGAGGCTTGGTTGGGGTTTTGCGGTTTTACATGGCCAGTGAGAGCGCGTGTGGAGACCACCGTCCCGATAAGAAAGGGAGGGAAATAAGGTGCGCTTGCTTGGACAGCATGAAGCTTTTGTGGATGAAGAAACTGAGATGTGAGGCGAAATACTCACTCATGGTCACAAAGTCAGCAGCGGGGGAACCTGGCTGGGCAGGCCCGCCTGACTTCGGGGCCTGGAGGCTGCCCCTCAGGCGGCGGGTGGGGGCAGTCTCGGGGTCTCTGCCCCCGTCCAGCGTCAGCCTAGCAGGTGAGCAGCGGGAACTGCCTCGGGCAGCTCAGTCAGAGACAGCCCTGCATGGAGCTCACCTGACCCAAGAGGGGTCTCGCCCCGTCACCTGGGAGTTGCCCCTTCATTTGCCTGACACCCGATCTGCACCCTGGCCCAGTGCTGCCCTGGCTTCCGCCCCGCACACACAGCCTTTGTCTTCTGATGCAAACAAGTAGCTTGGAGGAGGGCGTTGTTGATGGAAAATCATAGAAACACATTTCTTTGTATTTGAATACACCCAGACTTCCTGCAGGTCGGGCCACCAAAGACTGACAAGGGCAAGTCGAGGGCAGGCCCGGAATGTGCACTTCAGTGGAGAGGAGCTACGCTGAAACAGGGCCATCGAGTACCTGTGATGTAGTGACGGCATGCGCTTCTTCAGGGACATCAGCGGTGCGGCCAGCGTTGGGTCTGAAGTTTGGGCTGACCCGGGCGGGCGGCATGTCTGAGGTCTCCAGGTGACAAGAACACTGCGAGGCTGCCAGCTCCTCTAGCCCAGCTGTCCCAGCCCTACGGAACCAGGCGGTTAGCCTAGACTTGTGTCCCCTGGACTGTCGTCTCCTAGACTACACCCCTGACCCCCAGCCCCTAAATGCATGTCCAAACGCATGCCCTGCACCCCTGCACTCACTCTCTTAGAGCGCCGCGCTCTCCACGCGCCTGCCTCTAGTCTCCCTCCTGGGTCTCCTCCCGGGCACATGGGCACCTGCAGTGGACACGCATTCCAGGTCTGGCAGAATTGGAGTTAACTGGCACAGAAGGCCACAAGCACAGTGCCCTCTGGGAGGGAGGTGGACGGAGTTGAAACTGGCACTTTCACAAGGCAGCGCTATGGACTCGGCCAGTGTCCGGTCCTCTGCTGCAGAAAGAGGGAGGCTGGGGAACAAGGCCAAGTCAGGGCAGCTCTTGGGCCGCCCTAAAGTTGGGGGTACTCTCCCTCTCTGGCTGTGATGGGAACTTCTCCCGGCGCTTCCAGCCCGAGGTACCTCAAAGCCTCAGAGGACAGACAGTGGCTCCAGATGACAATGGGCTGGAGTGTGGGGGCTGGGCAGTGCAGGCAAATGAGCTGAGCAGCTGATATAGGGCAGCGGCACTAGGCACACTGCTCCAGTGCTCTGGGATGGAGACCAGCCTTGGGCCCCTCGGCCTGGCCAGCAGGCACCAGGGCCCAGGAGGCAGCCAGGCTCTGGCTGAGCTACAGGAGCTGGTCCTCAGGTGGTTCACAGAGACTCAGGCCCCCCTCATTCTGCAGGATGGAGCCCTGCCCCCCTGGTTCCACGGATTCATCACACGCAAGTAAGTCTGGCCTGTCCATGGGCTGAGGAGACAGTGGGACCCTGGGGCCTGGGGACAAGACTGGCTCTGGCCCTCGCCTGGGTCAGGCGGGGCGGGGCAGGGCGGGGGAGGACCAGCTGAGGAATCTGGGGCTGCAGGAGGTGTAGGCAGAGGCCGGAGGCCTATGCTTCATCCAGCCCGGATGGGGCTGCAGACCAGGGACCCGCCAGCTCCGAGCGTCTTCTGTGTGGGTCCAGCACCACAGGCCTGGCCAGCAGAGTCCGGGGCAGGTCCTCAGGCTGCTCCTGCTGCTGGGACTCGGAGTCCAGCTGACACGTGTCCTTGCACAGACAGACGGAGCAACTGCTTGGGGACAAGGACCTCGGCTCCTTTCTCATCCGCCTCAGCGACCGGGCAGCTGGCTACATCCTCTCCTACAGGTAATGGGGACGCGCCAGGAGGCCTCAGGCCCTGGCCTGACACAGGCCAGAGCTCCGCCCTGCTCACTTTCTCCTGGGCAGCTGGCTACGTAGGGCCCTGGAGGAGAGGCGGTGGCGTGAGGTCTGGTGGCACCTCCAGCGGAGTGAAGGCCAAGGCTGGAACGGGGGTCCCAAGAGAAAGGGAGGGAGGCTCAGAGACCAGCACAGGGCAGCCTGATGTGGACAGAGAAGGGCCCTTGTCACTGCTGGAGGGAGACGCGGTGTGGGGTTGGGGCTCCTGGAGGCAGAGGGGATGAGGCTGCCCTGGGGAACATCCAAATCATCACCAGCCTCCATCTGACCCAGCCTTGAACTTGCTCCTCTGCCGCGCTGTGCCCATCCTCACCTGTGTCACGCAGATGCACTCGTGTGTCCGAACACCAGCGTCTGGAGCCCAGAGAGGTGCCCCGTGTGCCACATGCCCGAGAGCCAGCTGTGCTCTGCGTCTCGGCATCAGGGCGTCTTCTCAGATGTGCTTGTGGGTGGGGCGGAAACAGGCAGCCAGGCCGGCAGGACGGACGAGCGCAGACATGGTCCCGCGGTCACTGTGCGCAGCGCAGGAGCCGTGGCCGCGGGGTGTCCGATCCCAGCACACACACGTTCCTCCGGACACGCCCGCAACCCACGAGGGAAGCACAGCAAGACCCGCGAAGGCAACATCGGGGGGCGTGCCCCGAGACGAAGCAGGGCGCTGACCACAGACCCTGAGGGCCGATCGCTTGTGTTTTTAAGGAAGGGCGCAGCAGGAATGATGCACGCAGGCAGGCGGCAGGCAGAAAGAGAGGAGGAAGAAGCGCTTCCTTTCTGTTTTCATTGTTCACACTGGTTGTTTCCTCCTGGGACTCGGGTCAAATTCAGGTGTGTGGCCGGTGTCCTTCAGAGGCGACTGACCCACCATGACTCCACCAGGGTGTCTGGGTGGCTTTAAAATGAAGAAGTTTTCTTCAACAAAGTGCCGTTTAGAGAGTAAGAGGGGCGGGTCTCCGATGTCAGGTGTCCAGTACAGGACCTAAAGGCTCATTCTGACACTCCCAACGAGGGTCACTGCACATGAGACAGACAGTGGCTATGTCCCCGCGGAGGGGCCGGACAGCCGCGTACACCCCTCCCTGGGACGGCTCTGGCACCCGGACAGTGGGACCCACACTGTAAGGCCGGGCTGAACGATGGGGCTGCAGTCAAGTGGACACAGAACATGCCTGGAAAAGAACGTGCCTCGCGGGAACCTCAGGGCACTGGAGCCGTATTGGTGAACCACCGTGGAGGCGCGACGGCCCCACGTCCAGCGGCCTGGCCCTGCCTGACCGCCGCCCACCTGTTGCAGGGGCGGCGACCGCTGTCGGCACTTTGTCATCAGCCAGCAGCAGGACCGGCGCTACCTGTTGTCGGGGGACACGTGCAGCCACGGCACCCTGGCGGAGCTGGTGCGGCACTACCAGCAGGTGCAGTTCGAGCCCTTCGGGGAGACCCTGGCAGCTGCCTGCCCCCGGGTAGGAGCCCTCTTCCCGGGAGCGGGTGGCTCCGGGTGCCCGGCCGGTGTCGTCTCGGCACCCGCCTCCTGACTGCCCTCCGTGGCCTCTGGGCAGCGCGGGTCATGGCCTCTGTTGGGAGGGGCGTCGCGTGCCGTGGTCTGCAGGGCCTCGCCTCCTCTCTGGACCGTCAGGTGAGCGAGCGCCTGCCTGTCCCCAGGTGGAGGACGATGTGTATGACGCCGTCACCCTGGGCCTCCGGCCAGCCCATCCGGGACAGGGACCTGCCACAGCCGGCCCCGCGGAGGCTCCTGGGAAGGCTGCCAGCCCCCGCTCCTCCCCGAAGCCCCAGGTGTCCTTCCTCCATGCAAAGAGGAGCCTGGACTCCTGCCCCTGGAGGCTCTCCGAGGAGGAGGGCGAGGAGGTGAGGGTCAGGGTCACCAGGCCAGAGGCTAGTGGGGTCCTGAGGCACCACCCCAGTCACCCTAGTGAGCGCCAGACCAGAGAGATGCCCGTGGCGGCCCCGCTCGGCCTGGCACTTGGATTCAGCGCGAACCCAGCTTCTAGTTTGTGTCTCGGTGGGTCGCGTCACCTCCGCGCCTCGGTTTACCCTTCCTGAGGGCGTGTGGGCTGCACTGAGAGTGGGCAGGAGCCTGACAGCCTGCGAGCAGCTCGGGGGGTGCCATCGCCCAGAACAAGCGCAGTGCTGCCTCCTCGGTGTCCGTCCGCACGCCCGGGGCCACCGCCACACTGTGCGGCCTTGTGCGTGTGCCCAGCTGTCCTGGCCGTGAACACCCCGGGAGGGCAGCCCTGGGCCCCAGTGTCACTAACCAGCCTGCTGAGGGCAGTGGAAGCCAAGAGGTCCACTGGGAGCACGCAGTTCACCTGCACACCCTTGGTGCAGCCTGGCCGCTAAGGAGGTCTGTCCCCTCCAGGTTCCTCCCCTCCCTGAGAGGAGCACCTCCCTCCTAGATGAGTCTTTTGAAAGCTCCAACGTCATCTACACGGACCTGAAGAAGATGCCCGGGTCGCAGTGGGGCCTGTGTGCACCAGGGTCGGGCAGGCCAGGCCCAGTTGGCAGCCAGGCCGGCTCCCCAGGTGCAGAGGCCCCCAGGAGACCCCCCAAGGGAAGCCCAAGTTGGCCTGATGTCCTGGGGCCCGGCCTCCAGGGGCCGAATCAGGACCAGGGCCCCACAGCATCCCCGCCTTCCTGGTGCCCCCTCCCAGCCCCCAGTGCTGGGGCCCACAGTTCCTGGGCTGCCACCTGGAGCCAGGGGTCTCCTGAGCTGAGGCACAGTGCTCTGCCCGCCTCCCAGAGCCTGTCTGCGGACACCTACGAGCTCATCGGAACGGCCAGGCTCCCACAGGATGCCAGGGACGCGCCACATCCGGAAGGAAATGGCACCTATGAGCAGGTCCCAGGCTGCTGGGGGGCCCCGGCCACGCCCCCACATCCTGGGGCCGGCGCCACATCCGGCAAGGTGTCGCGACCCCCAGGCTGTGGCCACCAGAGGCTCTCCGGGGCCCCTGAGCTCCCCCAACCTGACACCACCTACAAGCAGATCCAAGGAGCCGGAAGCAAGGAGCCCGGACGGACACACAAGGTGCGGCCCGTGGCCATGTGGTGGGGTGGGGTGGAGGCAGGCCGGCGGGCGGCCTCAGCAGCGCCCGGCGGCTAGAGGACCCGGAGGAACCCGGAGGGCCCCGGCACTGTGGCCGGATGTTTGCTCAGACGTGGCAGGAGAGCCACTGGGGTTTGTGTGTAGGCCGCAAGCCCCTTGGGTCTTCGTCTGCGGCAGGCGGGGTGTCTGTCACCGCACCCACCCCCCCGCAACACCCGAGACTGGGCCCAGCCAGGGAGTGGTTACTGGCCCCAGCAGGTGGCTTTGCCCAGCACCCAGGCTGCCAGACTTGACATACAGGAATCCTGAATGCATCACAGGAAGACGCCCCCAGAACTGCACGTACCCCGTTTGTCTGAGATTATTGGGGTATCTTGCAGTCCTACCTAGCAGCCCTCACCAGACTCCTTCTCTGAGGATGAACTGGTCCTCTGCTGTCCTGGGCCACCGCCCAGAGGGCCATGGAGGCGCCGGGAGCCCAGGACATGCGCAGACACTCTTCCTGAGGACCTTTGCGAAGGGGTCAGCAGAGTTGGGGGGGCTCCCAGGTGGCGAGGAGACCTCATGCCCTTTGTCTGTGCCTGGAGTTGGGGCACTGAGAGCCCTCCCAGCAGGGAAGCCTTGGGCTAGGCTTGGAGCAGCTGCCCTCTTCCCCAGAGGAAGGCCTTCCATGGCTGGCCACCCCTCCCAGGGCCGGCAGGGAGCTCACTCCTACAGGGCAGTCTCCAGGGCCCAAGCTGTCAGGACCATGGCACCTGCTGTCTGTCTGGAGGACCCCATCTGTCCACGCACCCCCATCCTGGTGGTGCCGGTCCCACTGCCCAGCACCCAGGGAAGACAAGGGGCTGGACGCACCAGCAGGACGAGGCTCGGCCCTTCTGTGCACCCTCTGGACCCCGTCCTGCCCGTGGCCTCCCTGGGCTGCAGATGACCAGCCCTCCCCCAAACGGAGGGCGGCGGGCAGGAGCAATGCAGCCGGGAGCAACGCAGCCGTGGGACCCACTCTCGTACCCTCTCCTCCCGCAGCCAGACAAGCTCCGCAGGCTCTTCTTCACAGACAGGAAGCACAAGCCCTGAGCTCTGTGTCCGCTCTGCCGTGTGCGCCCAGGGAGGAGAGGGGAGTGAGCTGGCAAGAGGCAGTGTCCACCCCGGACAGCACCCCCACAGCCCATACTGGGCAGGTGGCACCACACAGCCCAGCCCTCCAGCCATCAGCAGAGGCAAGGCCAAGCCAGGACGCTGCAGCTCCCCAGCCCTCTCCGCCCTCCAGCCACCCACCGGACGGCTGCCCTCCCACATGGCCACCCTCCAGGGCCCCAGGGCCTGCCACAACGGCGTCTCTTCCTCCAGAGACACAGGTGGGAAGACACGTGTCCGGGAAGGGGCCACGCTTACCCGGAGGAACGCCGGGGTTTCAAGGACTGAGAGCAAAGGACAAGGTGCAGTTCTCACACAGACACAGCGCGGGCCACGGCATTTACTGCCAGGGGCACACAGGCCTGCGGGCAGCACTCACTAGTGAGCATGGGCCTGGGGGGTCAGCCACACAGGTCTGGAGACAGAGCCCCGGCCTACGAACCCTGGGCCTCCACCTTCCCCACAGGGTGGACATTTCTGGTGGGATGAGAGCTGGGGTGCAGGAGTGACTGGTGGGGAAAGGGACTGTGGAGAGGCCTTGGGTCTTGGCGCCAGACGTCAAGGGCTCCCAGACCCGCTTCCTGGGTAAGAGTTTTTTAGCTGAAGGGCCCAAGGGGTGTTTGTGGGTGCAAACTCAAGGCCCATAGGGGTCATGTGCAGGAGGCAGCAGAGCTGGGCTTCGGGCCTGTGTCCCGGGCAGCAGCTTCAGATCCGGATGTGGAAAGTGCTGGAAAGAAAGAGGAGGGCTCGGTGGGTTACAGAACCAGGTGCTACCCAGCCCGGCCTCCTCCAGGAGATGGGGGCCCGCGGCAGCCCCCCACACGGCCCCTTCCCCTTCCCACCTCCCGCCTGCGGGTGGTACCTGAGGAAGTCGGGGGCCTTGGCGATCATGTCCTCGAAGTCGGAGAAGCCCAGCTTGCCGTCGCCGTCCAGGTCCGCCTCCTCGATGACCTTCTCGCACACCAGAACCACCTCGTCCTCCTCCAGCTCTGACTTGGTGAGCCGGGCCAGCGTCAGCTCCAGATCCTCCTTGCAGATGAAGTTGTCCGTGTTGAAGTCTGCGGACGGCAGAGCACTCAGGCTGCGCCCCAGCTGCCGCTGCCTCCTGCCCGAGCGCACTCCTCCTGACCCCCTCGCCGCGACTCGGGCCTGTGCCCAAGACGCTGTGGACCCTCGCCCAGCTCCTCTGCAGCCCTGACGCCTCTGTGCCGCGGTCCTGCTGGCCGGACGGCTGCTGCAGAGCCCGAGCGCCCACATGCCCTCACCGTAAATCTTGAAGGCATAGCTGGCCTTGAGGTCGCGGGGAGCCGACTCGCAAAGCACAGAGAACATGTCCACAAAGTCGTTGAAGGTCAGGTTGCCCTCGCCATCCTCGGAAAACGCCTCCACGATCCTCTCCTTGAACGGGTTCTCCTGAGGACACAGCCCACAGCGGGAGCTCGGGCCGGGTGCCCCAGGCCAGCCTCATGTCCCTGCTGCAGAATGTGAGTGACGACGGGGCCCACAAGGCCAGTCTCTGACCTCAGCTGCAGGCAGGGCAGCCTCTGCACAGGGGGCGGCCAGTATCCCAAAGGCGGGATGACTGGACCAGGACAAGAGGCAGAGGGCCAGTCAGACCCCAGCTGGCCAGAGCCCAGCTGCGGAAAGTTCTAGAGCAGCCATGAGATGCCTCCTCAGGCAGCCACACGCCAAACCCTTGAGGGCCCTGGTCCCCCCACACTAGGATGGAGCCTGGCCTTTAGCAAAGGGCAGGCAAGGAGGACAGACAGACGCCGCAGCATGGAGCTCATCTGCTCCGTGCGTGTGAGGAGGGCACAGTGCCCTTCAAAGGCCCCTCGGGGCCCTGCAGCCAGAGTCCCGGCGCTGCTGCCCGGGGTCCCGCCCCGCCTGCACGCACCCGCAGCTCCGGCATCTGGATGATGAGGCTCATGGGCACGCGCACGACGGGGCTCTTCCTGTAGTCCGTGGGCACCAGGTTGGGGGCCAGCTCGTAGAACCGCGCGTGGAGCCTGCGGAGCAGACGGCGTGCCGAGGAAGTGCTGGTCCCAGCACCCCAGCTGCTGACCTCTGCCCCCACTGAAAATCCTCCCAGGGACGCTGTCGGCCCCTCTGCACAGAGGAGGGGATCAGGAGCACTGGTACCTGCTCCTCCAGCCGTGTCCACATCGTTCCCTGTGCCAGGGGCACGCATGCCTCAGTCGGTGGGCGTCAGACCCCTGGACCCCATTTCCGATCAGTAACATCGGGGGTTGTCCTGCCATCTTCCCTCGTGAGAGTAAGTGGGGCAGCTGGGACCACCCGCAGTGGCTAGGGCTCCTGACGCCAGGGCTGGAACCCACCACCAGGGGAACCTTCTCAAAGGGGCTGAGCCCAGCAGAGTGACGGGTCCCCACCCTGAGGTCCAGGATTCGGAGCCGCCCCACGAAGGGGAGAGCGGAGAGGGAGCTGCCAGTCCCAGCCGCCTGCAGAGCCGCGCGGGGCCAGGCCCACCCATCTCCGAGGCTCGGACCCAGGACAGAGGAGGGTCACTCCAGCACACAGGGTGGGCCACGGTTCAGAAGGCTGCAACGAGAAGTCACACTAATGGCAAAAGAGTTCGCGACACCAGAGCTGTGCTCACAGCGGCTGGAGGACATGGCGGTCTGACTGTTACACACACCTCCTGGACGGAGGGCACGGTGGGTGGGGGGACCAACGTTTTCTCTTCCTTCCCTACATCTGAGTTGTTTGCATTTTTAGAGAATTTACTAGTAACAAACTATAGGGATGTATTACGTTTGTCAGTAAAAACTTCAAATCCTCAGAAACCTGGGAACAAAAAGGTCACTCTGAGGCCGACCCGGCACCGTGGGATGGCGGGGCGGTGCTGGGGGTGCGAGGGGAGCCCCGCCCAGGGCGCCAGAGTTCTCGGTGTGGATGAAGCAAGGCCGTAAACTCAGGCAGGCGGGCAGCATGGTCCCCAGGCGCCCACTGAGTCACCTGGTTGCTGACTGTTTTCACAACTGGCCTAAGGAAGAGAAATCTTAACGCAAATTACAAAACAAGAACCAAGTGTTTAATAAACACTTTCTAAAAGGAATCACTGCACAAAACACTCCCGTGTGTAAGGAGCCATGATTTCCGGGCAGGGTTACAGGTGACTGCAGCCTGTTTTCACACTTCACCTTCTGCCTTTCTGCAGTCATCGTGCTACATGCGGAGTCGTAGAACAGTGTATTCAGCTTTTTAAGGCTGAGAAAATAAATCTGATCATAAGTCACCATAAAGCTAAACCCGGCGTTAACTCTGAACGGGAGACAGGGCTGGAACCCACCACCAGGAAGGCTGGGGGTGGGTGCTGCTGGGTGACCTGAGGCTCCCTGGCTATTCTGCTGCCTGTAACCGTGTGATCAGGACCCGGCGCATCTCCCAGAAGCCCAGGAGTTGGGTAACAGTTTGGGAGGTTGGCGAGGAGACGGGGGACTTGAGAGGAGCTGGGGAAGCTGGGAGGAGCTGGAGGAGCTG
>RJWH01008327.1:0-31582 GCA_004363575.1 Solenodon paradoxus
TACCCTGGGGACCAACCCCCCACCCCCAGTTCCCCAGGGGACCCACCCTCCCCTATTAGAGGCGACAACCCCACTCTTTCCTGTTATCCTGGGGACCAGCCCCACTTTCCTCTGTTACTCTGAAGAGCTGTCTGCCTTTCCCTGTTACATCTCTAATCCTAAACTTGTCATCCAAGAAACAGGCCCCTTCCTTCCATTGTCCTAGAGACAGAAGGAGGCCTACACTATGCCGTTTCTTAGGAGATCAATTCCATTCTCCCGAGCTGCCCTGGACACCAGATACAACCTCCCTTGTCACTTAAAAGTCTAATTAAATACTCTCCCTATTTTTTAAGAAACTAATTCTGTCCTCTTTAGTTACCCTGGAGATCAGCCTCGCTCTCCTGTTACCCTGGAGATCAGGCCCCCTCCCCTCCCCACCAATCACTTAGGAACCAGATTCTCCCTTCCCACCCTAATCTGTCACCTAGGAGACAATTCAACACCTCTCTGTTGCTTAGGAGATCAAATCTCCATCTCAAGTTTCAGAGCCATCAGCCCCGCCCTCCCTCCCAATGCCCTGGAGCCAAGCCCTGCACCCTGTACCTGGGAGACCAGGCGCTGGTTCTCATTCAGCCAACTCTCCCTCATAGCCACTTTGTGGTCAAACCTCTGGGCAAGCAGTTCCAGCTTCTCCTGTCGGATCAACTCGGCCCGCAGGGCAGCCTCTCGCTCGTGTTCTGCCTTCTCCAGCTGGCCCCAGGCCTCGGGAGATAGGAAGAGGCAGTCGGATTCCAATAATTCCTTACCATCTAACAGCCTTAGCTTCTCTGCCTGAGGTCACTCCTAGCACAGAGGGCACTTTCGTGCAATTGGAAAAAACATTGCTTCCTCGTGCCGCCTTCCTTCTAGAAAACTGTCAGGATGAATACCCAGCTCATGCTCTCGACATAACCTAGACAATGCCCTGCCTTCCCCCCACATGCTCAACCTCACCTTGTCGATATCCCAGATGCCACAGCCCTCCCGAGGCACAAAGAGGCGACGATTGTAGGCACGCAATTTGCTCTGGATGCTGAAGAGCAGCACTTCCAGGTTTCCCTTCTCCTGAAACCTGAAGGGGCTTATGCTCAGGAACCCCGCTTCCACACCTCCACCTGCTGCCCGCCCTCCCGAGCTGGACCTCACTTGACGGGCTTCTCCAGTGTGCAGTAGGCTGTGAAAGCCTGAAGTTGCTGCTGCACCCCACTCAGTGAGTTAGCGAACTTCTGGTTGCTGATGAGGCCCACGGTGCGGTGGATCCAGGCCAGCAGCTCAGCCGCCAGCTCCTCATAGCGCTCAATGATCTTCCCCACCTCTAACACCTGGTCCAGGACCTGCCCAGGAACAGAAGGTGGGGTCAGCCTGGTCCTAGATATGCCCCAGCTAGTTCCCAAGCTCCCAGTCACCCCATTCCTAGGTTCCTCATACCTTCCCAATCCGTTTCCCCTCCACAGCCAGCGCCTTCATCTTGGAGAAGTAATGGTAGAAAGAGACCACATAGGTGATGATGGATTTCTCATCGGGAGCCTCCATGTTCACATCTGGGGGCAAAGGAGAGCATGGGAGTGAGCACTCTGAGAGAGGGACTGAAGATGTCGGGTAGAGGGAGGGAAGAGCATGAGCTCACTAGCCATGTGCTCTTTGACAAGATCCCTACCCTTTCTGTTTCTATGTTTTTCTATCTGTCAAATGGGGATCTACATTATGTGATTAAATACCTGACACATGAACACCACCAGAGAGAAGGTCTCTAGAACTGTTTCTTGCATGTCCCTTTCTACCCTCCACCCCAGGGCCTTTGCACATGCTGTCTTCTCTGTTCCCTCTTTTGTGTGCCTAACTCACACTCATCCTTCAGGGCTCAACTTGCATTTTCTCAGACAAGGTTTTCTGCAACTCCTGTTGAGAGTTGGTCTTCTCGTGGGATTTCTTCCTCATAGCTTGCCATGTCCAAGAATGTATCACAATTTGTAATTAAATATTCACTTATATGCTTATTCAGAGCTTGATCTCCATGAGCACAATGACTACGCCTATGTCTTTTTGGACCCCTGCTCCTTACCTTCCCAGCACGCAGAAACTGAATAAATATTTACTAAGTGGAGGAGCGATATGTATATGCGGTTTGAGATCAAGAGTGTGGACTCTGGGGGAGGGCGGTGCATGAGTTTCCACTCACACACAGGTTTCCCCAATGTTGGTCAAATAATCACAGTGCCTACCCCTGAAGCACACCGAAAGTATTAGAAAGAAAAGACTGGATTAGAGGAGAAACTTAACATCTTCATTTACTCACTGAGAGAAAGCATTGCACGTGACCCTTACTGTTTACCACGCAGTGAAACTGACTCAATTCAACACCTCCTCTGTGCCGGGTCCTGAACAGAACACACTGTGAGAGGCGGAGCAGAGGAATGACTCCCACCCTGAAGCAGGCAGCCAGATGTCCTGTGTACTGGCTTCCAGGGGAGCTGTACAAGTGACTCTACCTCTCCATCACTTTAAAACAGGACCAATAAACTCTATCCAACCAGATCAGTGCAAGAATGCAAGAAACATTTTTTTTTAAATAAAGTTCCCAGCCATGAGTTTGGACCACAGTCAATGCTTAGGAAAAAAAAGAAAAAAGGTGAGGCTGTTATTCCAGAGGCGGGGTGGATGTTGGCATGATCTCAGGGTTCGGATGAGGTGGATCTCAAGGGTGGGGGTGGCTTTCGATGGAAAATGAGAAAGGCATTGGGGATGAGGACAGAGTTGTGGGTGGTGAGAGACATGGGATGGTATGGGGATAGGAATGTGGTTGGAAATGGGACTGGGCAGGGGTTGGCATTGAAGATGTGAATGGAACAGGGATAATGTTGGGTATAATATGGTTGAGGATAGTGTTGGCTTTGGGGCGAGAGCTAGAGCGATGGTTTTGGGGGAAGGTGGTTGAAGATGAGGATGGGGAAGGGAGGGAGTTAGGAATGGAGACAGGAGTGGAGATGGAGTTGAGATTTGGGACTAAGATGAAACAAGGAATATGGGGGTGGGAAGGGGTAGCACTGGACGTGGGCGCATCCCCCAGGAGGAGGTCCGGGCTGGTGGCTCACCCTCAGGGTCCAGCAGACGTGCCAGTCCCAGGTGCTGCTCAGCTGTGCGGAAGGCTCTCTGCAGGTTGTAGTTGGCATTGGACTTGGTGAGTTTGCTGAAGTCCACGAGATCAGGCCTGGGCAGGGACAGAGCAAGGAGAGAGCAGGGAGGAAGCCGGCGGACTCCGGAGCAGGTGGGCCAGCGGGTGCGGAACCCCGCCACGGCGGCGGCAGGCACCCCCCAGCCGAGGGGAAAGCTGCATGTGCAGGTGTGTGTCGTGTGATGCCGTGGGGACGGTGTTTTGCACAGGCACACACATCTGAGCCACGTGTCTGCTGGGCTGTCACCACACAGTGCGAGGCAATGCTCGAATGTGGGAGGGCCCGCACCTGCCCACGTGGGCTCAAACCCCAGCTCTGCCCTTCCCGGGCTGTCACTGAGTGGGCTGCTTCAGCTCTCTGTGCCTCAGTTTCCTCACTTGTAAATGAGGGACACTGGCAGCATCACAGAGTCACCACATATAAGCGACTTATCAGACAACCTTCAGAAAAAGGTCTGGCACGCAGGAAGCGCTCGGGGAAGCTCGCCAGTGCCAGCGCACCTGCCGTCACCCCCAGCCATGTGGGTGTGGGTGTGGGTGACAGGCGGGTAGTGTGAGTGCACACGGGTCCCCAGCAGGAGCTTCAGCCACACCAGAACAGGCTCCGGCAGCCTGCAGGCCCGTTTCCCTGATCTGTCCTGGAGAGGAGGATGATGTGTCTGGAAACCACCCATCAAGCACTTCAGTGCCAGGCCTGAGGGATGAACAGATGGGGTGCAGGGAGACAGAGTGGGGTCTTGGGGACTCACTTGAGGAAGGACTTTGTGGTGGAGAAAGGCACTGTGCACACGCCAGCGTGGACTGTCCACGGGGCTGCCCCGCCCTGAGGCATCGAAGCCGCAGGCAAAGACTGAAGGGCACGAGAGTCTGCGTGTGCGCGCACATCGGCACCGGGGCACATGCTCTCGTGTGTGCACAGCGCATGTGGCCTGGAATGGGGTCTGTGGCATGGGATGGGGAAGGTGGTCGCGTGTGAAGTTGAAGACGCAGGTCCTCGCATCTGTGCCGTCTACATACCTACGTTACCTACGTGGACAGATGTGGGCTGAGGGGTCTTGTAGGGCTGGGTGCAGGGCAGGGCGGGCTGCCCCAGGCCAGGGGGTACCTGTGCCGGTGAATGAGGGCATTGAAGGCCAAGCCGTCCCGCCAGCTGGTGGTGAAATTCTGGATGTTTACCTCGGGGTAACTGGCAGCATGGAAGGGAGACACAGGCAGAGGAGAGTCAGGAGGGAAAAGTAGTGACGGACGGATAGAGGATGGATGATAGAGACAGAGGGATAGACACGGCAGGTATATGTAGACAGGTAGATAGAGATAAAGAGAAAGATGAGGTGGATGATGAACGATAGTTGACAGATAAATGCAGAAGGTGGACAGATAGATGATAGGTGGGGAGATAGAGGGACAAGAAAGATAAAAAAGAGATAGATCGATAGATAGACAGCCAGGGACATGGAGTGAGATACAGGAGAGCAAAAAGGAGAGGGGGCAGAGGGAGAAGGGACAGAGAGCAAGAAACAGAGATGGGGAGACAAAGAGATGGGATTGGGAAAAAGAGAGAGAAGGAGGAGAAGCAGACATAGAGGTCAAGACAGACGCATGGAGAGACAGCGTGACAAGATTCCCCTTTCAGCCCAGAAAGGGAGCCGGAAAAGGCCCGTCTCCATCCACACCTGCCCCTGCGGCTCCCCTCAGGGGCAGCTCTCCAGAGGGCACCTGAGTTCCCAACCAGGCCCCTGCACCACTGGGGGTTCAGAGGAGTCCCCAGCAGTCTATGCATGACCCTCCTCAACCACACGGGAGGCACCGTCCGAGCCGCCGAGCCCAGAGTATGCCCTCCAGGACTGAGGGGTGGCTGCTGAGGGGGTGGCGGTGACCAGAGTGGACTGGGAGGGCTGGGAGGCCGAGGGTGCAGGATGAGGTTGGAGAGACGGGGGAGAGTGGGCACGGCTCACGCTTTCCCACACTCATCTCTGATGAATCTGACTCCTCGGTTTCAAGCTGGCCTTGCAGACTGTTACACACTTATATCTGTCAAGGTTGGAAGAGTGGATCTATTTTATTTACCAGTTCATTAGCTTCAATGTAACTTTTAGTTTTGTTTTATTTTTTTACAGGAAAGGTGCAGGCTGAAATGAAAGCAAGCAGGCAAACAGGCAGAAGAGAGGAGAGAGAATCCTCATTTCTGTTATTTAGTTGCTCATCAGCTGTTCTCTCCAAGCCCCAGGACATGAAGCCAGGTCTCCCGATACATGCGGGCTGTGCCTGGCAGGAGGAGGCAGACCTGACCGCTACTCCCCCAGGGAGCGCCCAGATAAAACTTTTGACACTGAAGACATGGGCTGGCTGCCCCTACATTCTTTTTTATTTTTTTTTTTAATTTTCTCTTTTCATTTATTTGAAGTAATTTAGCTTTATTCCCCCCCGACTGCCATGGCTGTCATAGTCTACCCCTTAGCCACCTGACCCATGGGAGCTCCCTTGCATTCCGGTTCTCAGGGGCGGCGCTTACCCAGCCGTCTTCATCTGACACCACAAGAGCAGCGCGTCCTTGGCAGAGCGTGTCTCTCTGTTGTCCTCAGTTTCGATTTTGATGACTTGAATCTGTATGGAGCCAGTAAATCACAGATGGGGCAATTGAGGTTGGGAAGCCCCCGCTGACCCTGCAGCTCATGGGTGACAGAGGACATGGGGAAGCAGCTTCAGGCTGGGTGGGGGTTCAAGAGCGTGACGGGGGGCTGTGGAGTGGGCCAGACATCCACAGTCGGGGAAGGTCTTGGTTTCCATGGAAGCCTCCATAATTGACATCCAAGTCACATCCCTGATTCATGCCACCTGCTCCCACCCTTACAGCCTGTTCTCCACATGGCAGAGGAAGTGACCCCGTGCACACCCAGGTCACAGCACATGCCTTCTACAGTTGACAACACTCTTGGCTCTGCTAACAGAGTGAAAACAGAGGTCCTTACAATCCCCCTCATCACATCTCTGACCTCACTTTCAATAGCTCACTGGGCTCCAGAGACCTGCAGTCCCCTTTCCTCAGTCACCAGCATCCTCCCACCTCAGGGCCTTGGTACTGGCTGTTCCTTCTACCTCGGACACCCTTCCCCCGGGTTCCCATATGGCTCCACCCCTCCTTGGGGTCTTTCCTCACCAGCCACCTTCTCAGTGTGGCCTTCACCAACCACGTGATGTTACAGCTCAGCTCAAGGTGAACCCCCAAATCTCACACCCCCCTTTCTGGCCTTACTTTCTCCTTCACATGTATTACCAACTGGACATTGCATTTACTCATCTGGTTAACTCTCTCTTCTGTTACGAAGTGAATTGTGTTCCCCCATTTCCCCAAAATTCATAGGTGGAAGCCCTGACTTCCAGTGCAAATGCATTTGGAGACAGGGCCTTCAAGGAGGTCATTAAGGTTAAATGAAGTCACAATCCAAAAGGACCAATGTCCTTATGAAAAAAGGAAGGGCCACTAAGGTTACACACGCATAGTAAACATCATGTCGGTGCAGGGAGGGAGGCCTTGGAAGAAACCAAACCACGATCACCTTGATCTTGAACGTCCCACCTTTAGAATGTGAGACAATAAGCTTCTGTTGTTGGAGGCGCCCAGGGTATGATATTCTGTTATGGTACCAGAACAGACGAATGCACTCACTAACCTGTAACCGCTCCAGGTCTTACCTCTTTTGTTTTCTACAGTATCATAAACAGCAGGTGCTCAATATGAAGTTCTGAACGGCCCAGAATCTACAGCAGGTTCCGAAGGCTTAGGGGAGTGTTTGAGACTTGTTCCCGGACTCTGAGTTTGGCATTTGGGTTCCAAGGAGATCCCAGTCCTTGGTGCAGGGCAGGTGGTGATCACCACCCCACCATCTGATACACAGATTCTACACTGATAACACCTGTGCTTGTCTCCAGTCCCCACCCACACCCCTGAGCTCCAGTCCCAGGACCCCAAAATGTCTCCCACTGATGTCGAGCTCTTAAAACCATCACACCTCACAATGACCTCAGTGTCTCCTCCTGGTCCTGCCTCATGGCAGCCCCACCCTTCCCCAGTCCCTAGACCTGAGTCTTGGGTCTCAGTCTGGACACCTGCCTCCCTAACGCCTCACCTTTGGCATGTCCACTCCACCTCCTGATTGTCTTTCCTACCTGTCCCCCTCTTCACTGCCCTTTGGCCCTACCCTGGTCCAGTTTCAGCCTTTTCCCTGGGCTCTGGACACCAATTTTGGGAGTCACCCCCAATCTAGGGAAATACTTTTGACTCTGATTATGTCCCTCCTCTTGATAAAATGCTCCAATCTCTCCCCATCTCAGGCAGAATAAAATCCAAACTGCTAATCACATATTGCCTAGGTCCTGTCAAACCCTCTGACATTCTCTCCTCCCTGTTTCTCCCTTGCATCCTATTCTCTAGCCATACTGGTCCTTCTGTACTTCCAACACGCCACATTTATTCCGACCTCAGGGCCTTTGCCTCTGCAGGCTTCCCCTACCTAGAATGCTTTCTCCCTTCAGCTTCTTATGTCATTCAGTCACAGCTTCTCATGGATCCTATCTTTGGATCTCACCGTGTCTACAATCCCAATGCCATCGACCTGCATCGTGGGCTCTGTAGGTGGAATAAGTGTCTGTTTTGTTTCTGCACTGGCGCAGGAGATTCCAGGCCCACACCTGCTGCGTGAGCCCGAGCACATTGCTTCACCTCCGGGCTTCGGTTATCTCTTGGTAAAATGCGATAATACATATATTTTTAATTTATGAAGCTGTGATGTGTATTAAGTGCCAAGTGCTTAGAACGGTGCCTGGAACCGAGTTAAACGTATCTGAATGAAGATCACAGTGACAGTGGTGATGAGCTCATTAGTGTTAACAGTATTTTCATCCTCACTATCTGGACCAGGGTTCCTGAAGCCTATTAGTAATATTTTTGGAATGCATGAATGACTTTGTGGGGGACGCTCTCCTGTAACCCCACTATGGGGACCAGGGTCACTTTAGGATCACCTGGAAGCGCAAGATGATGGTCCAGACCAGTCCCAGGGTCAGCCGGTGGTTCCCGTCCACGATGTCATGCGAGCCCACATTCTCCAGGTGTACGCGCTGCTCCTTCAGAAACTGCAGCGCCTTGTCCACATTTTCCAGCGAGTGGATCCTCATGCGACCGCGAGTAGGCCTTGGCTGGGGCAGCCGGGGCATGGGGAGATCCAGGGCTGGTCAAAAGCACCGAGCCCTAGGCCACTCCCCTGCCAAAGAAGTTCACCCACAACCAGTCCCTTCAGTCTCATCAAAGACCCAGAACCCTCTTCTTAAGAAGCCCTGCTCCTTGCTACAGCAGACCCTTTCAAGAGACACACCCTTTCTTTTCTTATTCTAGTTCCTGGGCCCCGCCTCCAATCTAATAGCCACACCCCTCGTCATGAAGCCCCACCCCCACCTGTAGCGGTTGTCCCTCCCAGTCCACTGCTTCTCTGCCCTAGGCCACCAATGTTTTGCCACTATTCCCATTTCCACATCCCTCACATCCTCCGCCAAGAGCCCAGCCACCTAGTCAAGCCCTGCCCCACCCCAGGGCTCTCCCTGGGGTCGATAGCTTTTCCTGAGCTCCAACTCTGGTCCTTAAATGAATCTCTAGCCTCCGGAGAATCCCACCCTCTGCGATAAAGCCCCATCCAAGTTCAGAAATACAACTACAACAGATACAGACGACGCCTAGGTCCCACCCTTCCGAGGACAACCGTTCCCCAGGTTACAAGGCCACATCCTTGCACTGACCCTTGTAACCACCTTCTGCTCCAGTTTGATCACCAGGCCCTTTGCTACAGCACCACCCGTCCATATTAAAAAAAAAAAAAAAAAAGCTCCTCCCTTCTGTGTTGGCCCCACCCCTTCCCTCCCCAAGCCCAGAGTCCCGCCCCAAACCCTGTCCTTCACGACCAATGGAATCCCGGTTCTGTCCAAGCCACGCCCCCAGGCTCCTGAAAGCCACGCCTCGCCCCTGAGCCATAGCCCCGCCCCGCTGGGCTCCTAACTACCCCGCCCTCCTAGCGCGCTCCGCCCTTCCACCCGCCAGGCACCCCAGGACCGGAGCCTTCCCAGAGGCCTTCAGGCCCGCTCACCAGCTGCTCCCCCGACAGCACTTCCAGGAGCCGCGTGAGCACGAAGCCATCGCGGAGGTCTGTGTAGAGGTCCGCGATGTGACAGCCCACGCGAGCGAGGTGCGAGTTCACCCACTTGGTGAAGGTTTTCTTCTGCACGGCTTCCCGCTCATCTGAAGGACAAGCCCTGATGAACCTCAGGATCCCAAACAGCCCGCCCCCGACCCCAGCCCAAGAGCCTAGTCCTTTTCCAGCTTCACCCCGCCCCGCGCTCCACTGCCCAGCCCCAGCAGGTCTGTTCAGGCTCTTGCAGCAGCTCTCAGAAAAGAGTCCCCTGCTGCACCGTCCACCCTCTGCTGCCCACCTGGAGTCAGCCTCCATGTCCTTTAAAGTTTTCCACTTCTGCAGGAGGCCTTCCTTCCCTGTTTCCTCCTCCAATTTACTCTGTTCATGCGTTCAATAAATAAGTGTCCCGCACTGTTCTAGATGTTATGTACAGCCTGAGTGTCCATGTCCATCACAGTTCGATTTGGTGGATGAAGCAGGGAGCCGTGGGGGGCTGAGGAAGGGAAGGCCAGGAAGAGAGCTAGCTGTATTTCACGAATATCTGTCTGCCCTGGGGACCATGGATTAGGGAGGGCAGGAATAGAGAGCTGGGAAGGGACCCGGAAGAGAGAGGATGAGACTGGGGGAAGGGAGAAGCTGCAAGAATGGGAGAGAGACGAAAAAGGAAGACTCAGCAAGTGACAGGCTGTGGGGAGTGAAGAAGAAAGAATCTACTAGACTGAATGCTCCCTGAAGGCAGGAACTGTCATCTGCCTGGGAGCGGGTGGGTTTCCTCACTTCCGTAGGATGAGGAGTAAGCATGCACCTACCAATGGGAGGGAAGACTGTAACTTCTGCCTCACATGCTTAGGAAGAGATGTTTGAACCTCTCTTATCAACTTTTTAAACCATACACATCTGGGGTGTAGACCACGTGAAGCCCAGGAACAACCAGAAGTGAACAAATAAATGAAACTGCTAATTCCTCCTCTTCCTTACAGCCTGCCTTCCTTCCTCAAAAACAGCAATGGCTTTAGCATGAGTTTTAATTCGCATGTTGTAACACATCCTTTTAGGGCACACCCTTGTGGCTCAGGCGGTTGAGACAGCTGAGGCGTGGACCAGGCAAAGTCCAGGGGTTCCGAAGCCGGCGTGGGGGGAGGGGACCAAAGCGAACAAATCAATTAATTAATTAATTAAAAATGTGTCTTCCTTCCTCTCTTGAAATGAATAATTTTTTAAAAATCCTTTTACAGTGGTTGTTAGTATATTTCAGTGAGTTTTAGCACAGTTCCATTAACAATGACCCACACATACTACGGTGGTCCCTACACACAGCCTGGGTGTGCTGTAGGCGAGACCATCTAGAATTGCATAGATGACAGTCACACGATGACAAAGTCACCTAAGGCTGTATTTCTCAGAATGTATCTCCATGGTGAAGGAATGCATGACCGACCTATCTTTTGCTTATTTGTTCATCAAATGATGGGCATTTGGGTTGCTTCCATGTTTGGGCTATTGCAAACGTTGCTAGGAAACACACTTTTTTTTATACAAACGCACGTTTTCAATTATCTGAAGTGTATACCTGGGAGTGGAAAGACTGGGTCATGTGGTAACTAGCTTTATCCTTTTGAGTAACCTTTAGACTATTCTCCAAAGTACAATCCCACCAGCAAGGCACAAGGGTTCCAACTTGCCTGCATCCTCGACATCGTCAATGAATAATTTTCTGTTTGCTTGTTTGTTTCTTTATGGTCATGCTAATGGGTGTCAAGTGGTACCTCAAGGTGGTTTGGATTTGCATTCCTCTAATGACTACCCATGTTGAGCCTCTTTTCCTGTGTTATTGATCACATGAATATCATCTTTGGAGAAATTTCCATGCAAATCCCTTGCCCAAATTTTAACTGGGTTATTTATCTTTTCATCATCTGGATGATCTTTGCAACTTCCTGTGAATCTATATTTATTTCATAATGCAAAGTTTTACCCAAAGAGGAAACTGCTGCCTGGTCTTCCTCTCTCTCCCCTGACTCCACAAGTTTGAACTCCAAGGTGCACAGAGCATAGGATGGAAGAAGGAAGCTAGAATCTGCCTGATTACTTGGAGTGATCCCTCCCTGCCAGCCAGGGTGCTCATCTCAAGATCAGGGGGAGAAGTAAGCGCTTATCTCCTTTAAACCCTGCATCATGAGGCCTCTTTGTTACAGTACTTTAGCCTGCAAAATTGTCAGGGTTTTTTTTTTGTTGTTTTTTTTTTTTAAAGGAAAGGTGCAGGCAGGAATGAAGGTGAGTAGGCAGGTGGGCAGAATGTGGAGGGAGAAGGATCTTTATTTTATGATTTTTAGTTGCTCACACTAGGTGCTTCCTGCCAGGCCTAGGACTAGAACCTGGGGTTATGTGCTTGCTCCTTTGGAGGAGACTGATCTAACTGTTACTCCACCAGGGTTGACCTGTAAAGTTATTTTTTAGCATTTCACTACTAAATAACTTAGTAGTCACACATCTAAGTTTCCTTATTAGTGCAGAAATCATTATTTATATTACTAGGCTATTTCCCTTTTTACTTTTTAACCATTTGAAATATCCCAATAATTTCTTTAATAAAATTTGCCTTTCATAACATTATCAGCTAATGCATTTGGGTATGCCCTGGTGGCTCAGGTACTAAGCCAGTAACTGGAGTACAGACCATGTAAAGCCGAAGGACCGAGGTTTGAGACCTGGAGCTGGGGGAACAGCCAAACAAATAAATAGATAAATAAATAAAGGCCCTTCCTTCTTTTGTCCCTCCCTCCCTCCCTTTCCTTTCTTCCTTCCTTCCCTTCTTCTTCCCCCTCTTAAAAAAATATTGCATTTGACTCTGCCAGTAGAAAATATACACTGACTGACCTGTACATTTTTCATTTTTACTTCAAGTTACAGCTTGAATGTTTACCTCTCATCTGAAAGTGAATATGCTGAAACTAATAATGAATCCAAATGACATATCTAGTTTGTTTAAATGTGGGTTTGGGACATGTCCAGGCAGACTATTAGTTTAGCTCACCAGGCATAATCCACACACATCCCAGGGACCCAGGTTCAAAACCCAGGACCTGGGGAACAGCTAAATAAAATAAATAAAAATGTTTCTACCTTCTCCCTTCCTACCTGCCTGCTGATTCACCTTCATTCCTGCCTGTACCTTTCCTTTCAAGGACAGGGACCTATAAACACGCAATCACTGATCACACAGGGGGAAGTGATGACAGAAAAGATGTTAAACTGGGCATTTGGTTAGTCCGCTTTCCAACAGCCGATGTCCATGCCAAACAGCAGACTTTGGCCAATACTGTAGCCAAAGCGGAGCTGGGGTGTGTCCCCAGGGTGACACCAGATTGAGGCCAACTAGATCCAGTCCTGCCTCTCTTGATGACAGGCTGCGTGACCTCCTGTGTCCTCTCTCCTCTTTGGATTTTCACATTCTCACTTGGAAAATGAGGGGCTTGGATTAGATGAGGGTTTCTTCAGTGCATTCCACCGGAGCTTGAAAGTCGACGAGCTCCTACTTGGAAGAAAGTGATTCAGGAAAAGATTTTTCACTTTCATTTTGATGATACCCCCCCAAAGATTAATAAAAACATATTCTGAGTCCTCTGGATGCTGACTTCCTAAGGGGAAGATTTGCGATTGTGTGATGACCATCTTTGTGTGGAGCTGGGGCGAAGGATTGACATGCCCACGCGCCCCCTGGTGGTTCAGTCGTTAAGTGCTCCAGACGCAATCCACCTGGGTTTGAAATGCGGGGGTCGGGGGCCCAACCAAGATGAACATCTAAATAAAATGAATAAAATGCTTCTGCCTCCTCTCTCTTCCTGCTTGTCTCTGCTTGCCTTCATTCCTGACTGCACCTCTTCTTTAAAACGAACGAACAAACAAAAACAAGCAAACCAACCAATGGAAAACCACTGGGGCCAGGCAGATTCTGTTAACTAGGAGAATAAGGCTGTCCTAGAAGGGGCAGCCACACGGTCTCTGCCACCGGCGCCCTGTAGGAAGCGAGGCCCAGTGTGGCCATATTATATGATATTCCACGAGGCGCCCCAAATCTGTCTTATAATAACAAAAATCTCTGTATTTTTAAATGTGAGTGATTGATTTACATATTTATAAAACACAGTGGGGGTGAAACCAAGTATGTCTCAGGTGCCTCTTCTGCTCCCAGATGACATGTTCATGGTGCTGGAGAGGATGCTGGGCTACCAGGTGTTGTCCATTGTTCCTTCCTGTGCCACTCACTCGCCAAGGGGCCGGGAGGCTCCTCCTGTGGACTCTGGGAATGGACTCCCCACCCCTCAAAGGCCTCAGACTTCCAGCTGGGTTTGCCCAGCAGGGGACTCAATGGGCAAGGATGGGCCTAGGAACTTGCTCCCTCTCTGCCTGACCTGCTTCTGGCAGTGCCGGGGTCATCTCCCTACATCTCTGCTCCTTCTGGGGAGGCCTCTCTCCCTCTCACTGCTCCCTGCCCTGCCCAGCCCCTGGGAGACTCCTCTGCTCACAGTTCCATAAATAGTCCCTTCATTAAGCGCCCCTCAAGCCTTTCCCTTTGAGGGGGGCCATCTGCCTCCTGCTGGACTCTAGCAGGCACAGATGCCTTTAAGTGGTTAAGACTCCCAGTCAGGGCCCAGCCCAGTGGAGTAGTAGTTAGGTTCACCACCTCTGACCAGCGCAGTCCACATACATCCCAAGGACCTGGGTCGTGTTCTGGGATCGAGGGAGCAACCAGATGAAGAACTAAATAAAACTAACTCAAATGCTTCCTGCTCTCTTCCTGCCTGCCTGGCTATGCAGCTTCATTCCTGCCTGTACCTTTCCTTAAAAAACAAACAAACAAACAAATAAAAAACTCCATGTCAACTGACAATCAGTTCTGCCACTGTTCTCAGATTGACTATTTATATATATATATATTCTCCTCCACTGTGGTAATCACCAATCACAAGTGAAATACATTTCCTTCAAGTAAGACTTTAAATTATTCCTATCTTGGCATGCCCTGGTGGAGTAGCAGTTAGATTGCCTGCCTCCCAAGGACCCAGGTTCATGTCTCGGGTCTGAGGGGAACAACCACTATGAACAATTAAATAAAAATAAAATAAAGATGCTTCTTCCTTCTCTCTCTTTCTGTCTGCCTGACTACTTACTTCCATACCTCTCTGCACCTTTCCTTTAAAAAAAAAATTATCTTTAAGACATTAAGAGTTTCGTGAGTAGAGAACTAACTACTCCTTTATGTATTATTGGCTAAGGAAAGAGAATAGAGAGAGAGTTAATATGCAAATGAGATGTTTTGCTATTAGACTGGGAAAATAGAGGCAGTGGGAGAATACCAAGTATTGGTGAAAATGTGGGAATATCATCATAGCTCTCATGGCTGCTGGTAGGAGTTACAGATGGGCAGCGGTCTAAAGCAATCTGAATCTAAATTGTGCATGCACCTCATGACCCAGCAATTCTTTCCCTGTGTGTGTGTCCCCAAACTTTTCACACTGGTTCATAAGGAGCAGTGGAGCAGGGGTGAGGGGTAGTTTCGGGGCTGGAGACAATCAATTATCCATTAGTAGGAAAGGAATGGGTCACATCTGGCGAGTGCACTCCACAGACTCAAGCAGCCATTAGAAGCAACAGATTAGAGGTACACTGAGTCACATGCCAGAGTCTTAAGGCACAGTGCTGAATGAAAAATTAATGCAAAAAATACAACTCAGCATCCCCTGGTGGAGCACTGGTTTGGTCAGCTGCCTCCAGCCCCAGCACAGTCCACATGCATCCCAAGGACCCGGGTTTGTGTTCGGGATCCAGTGGAGAACAAGAAGATGAAGAACTAAATTAAAACACATAAAAATGACACTTCCTCCTCTCTCTTCCTGCCTGCACCTTTCCTTGGAAAAAAAAAAAAGAGCAATCCAGACAGGATAAAACTTGCATCGGTTATCAACACCTGCACGTACAGACCCATGCATACATGGCTCCCACCTGCATAACAAGTGATGAAGCAGTTCAGTAGGGAAAGGAGAGTCTTTTAAATCGATGGAGCTGAGCCAACTGGTTATGCACACTGTGGGCGAGTGGAATGAACCCCGACCCACCCGCACACAATAATAAATATCATTTAGCTTGTAAATCTAAATGTGAAAGGACTACAATAAGGCTCTTAAAAGATCAAAGAATACCTCTATGGCCTTGGATTGCTCAAAGATTTCATAAAGAAGACACGAAGTGTTAGCGATCCAGGAAATAATTATTAATAATCAGCAATTAATTAGACTACATTTAAATGGAGAAATGCTGTTAATCAAAGGGCACTGCTAAGAGAATGAAAAGATAAGCCAGAAAATATTCACAACATATGTATCTGACAAAGGACTTGTACCCAGAATACATACAAACTTCTCAAGGTTACTTCGATAACACTGAAAATAAATAAATGAAATTTTTTAAGGAAAGAAAAACGCTCCTGCAAATAACTAGAAGGCCAGTAAACACATAGGAAACTGAGCAAAAGACTTGAATGGACCCTTCTCAGGAGGTAACTCAAATAGTCAATAAACATATGAAAAGGCATTGTTGTTTTATCAGGATAAGGCAAATTAAAGCCACCATTATGGCTAACATTCAAAAGACTGACCATTCCAAGGGTTAGCAGCTGTTCAGCAAATAAATAACTGACACACTGGTGGTGAGAGTGTTAAAATGATAAAAACTGACAGCTTCTACTCTAAAGACATACATACACCTACCCCCAGTAATATTACTCCCAGGTGGGTGCAAGCTGTGGCCCAAACATGTGAGCGCCAATAGAGGAGTAACAGTTTGTTCGTTTGCAGTGGTTACTGTTTCTGGAAACTCCTGGTTTGTAACAGGCTAGTTGGTGTAAGCCCTGGCTGGGAGCACTGGAGGCGAGCGGATAAGCGAGTCCGCCTTCACACCCTGGATGGAGCTCTGCACAGCCGGCCCCAAGCACAGTTGCATGTTGACATGCTGAAGTCGTGTTGAGAGGATGAAGCTTGACTCAAAGGGTACACACATTCCGTGCTTCCATTTATATCAAGCTCAAACGGTAGCAAAATAAATGCACGCCGTTAGAACTTAGGACAGCGCTGGAGCTCCCTGGTGGAGTAGCAGTTAGGTGAGCCGCCTCCAGCTGACGCCATCCACATACATCCTAAAGACCCAGGTTGGAGAACAACCAAGATGAACAACTAAATCAAAATAAATAAAAATGTTTCTTCCTCCTCTCTCTTTCTGCCTGCCTGCTTGCTCTTAGTCCCGCCTATACCTTTCTTTAAAAAAAAAAACAACAAAAAACCAGTGCTTACCCTTGGTATAATGATAGGTGAACAGAGAGGGGCGGTGATTTTCTGTTTCTGATCTGAGTGCTGGTTATAAGAGACAGACATTTGTAGAAATACTGGACTCTCCTCATTCATCTGCCTTTCTGTTTGCATGTAACACTTGAACAGAGAGTTAAAACGTATGTACACACAGACACTAGTTAGCAAAGCACATTTTGCAAAGTCATCCACATATGAGGGAAAGGATTTGCATTAAAACTCTCAGAAAGGTGCAGGCTGGTAGAGTAGCTGTTAGGTCTTTCACCTCCCAGACTGCCAGGCGCAATCCACATGCGTCCCAAGGAACCAGGCTCACATTCCAGGCCAGGCGGAACAACCAAGATGAACAACTAAATAAAATAAATAAAGCATGTTCCTTCTGCCTCTCTCTTCCTGTCTTACTCCTGCCTGCATATTTCCTTAAAAAAAACCAACGACAACAAAATGCAAAAAAGCTACTAGAATGATTGACTTCGGGGAAGGCAGTGGTATGAGATATGAGAATGAAAGAGAATGAATAACTAGATAAGAGGAGAGGAGACCCACACAGGCCAGTGAGGATGGCAAACCACAAACTGTGAAGGGAATTCTCTGAGCCTGGGGTCCAGATGATGATTTTGAATGTCTTGGTGCAAAAGCATGTTATGGAGGATTCTACTCAAACGTTTGGCTTTCAATTGAATAGAAAACCCATGAGAGAGATGGGAGGCAAAAGAAAATGCACCCTAGCGGTTTACATTAGCGTGTTGAGCAGCAAGCTAGGGTGAAGGGTGTTACTGCGAAGATTGTTACTGGTTTTGTGGTTTGGGTCTGTAGTCCAATATCCTGTGTTTAGTTGTAGAGAACTGCAGCACAAGGGATAGAAACAGACTTGTGGGTTGTGTGCATTTAGTTGCAACAATTTAAATAGACAGGGAGAGTGTATGAGAAATTGTTTTCATTTTTGTTTTTTCTTAAAAGGGATCTGACATTTGTCTGGACCAGATGCTGTTTTAGGTATCCAGGGCTGATGTTTTCTAAATCAGTGATTAAATATGTCTGAGGTTCTAAAGCCCTAGGAAGGTAAAGCCCTAAGGTTCAAGAGCCTACGATTCCAAAAGTCTAAAGTTTAGGGTTCTCTAACTATACAGTGTCTGGTCTTTGCTTATTTCATTCTACAACATCAAAGTAGGTGACAACCATCCCCATTGGCCCAAGACCAGGTTTCCTTTCTAAAATCTGAAGAGTTGTTGATCCTCATGGTCCCACATTCCGCCTCAGCTCAAAATCTTACCATGGTTCCCTGGTGCCCTCAGCCCCTAATGGTGGCCCACAGGCACTTCAAGATAGGTACCTCTGGCTCCTCTTCCATTCTCACCCCTCACGCATGCCACTCCCAGATTCTGGAGGGCTTGCATATGCTGTTCCCTCTGCCAGGAAGAGTCATCCACTCTCTACCCCAGGGTTCACTTCAAGTCACCCTTTGGAGCAGCTTCAGCACCTCCTCCTCCAGGAAGTATTCCAACTCCCTACATGGCATCAAGCCCGCCCCTGGGCTCTATAGCTCCGGAACTTCTCCATCACAGGTCTTAGCCGTGCCTCACCCATCTCAGCCTTGACTCCTCTGGGTCACCACTATCAGACAGGGAGCCCTGTGGGGATAGGACAGAGCTGGCTCAAGTCACCACAATGTCCCTTACACTGCCCTGCACAGGCCAGACACAGAGCAGGCACTGAATAAACATTTGTGCAAGATGCTCCCTGATGGCTAGCCAATAAGGACCCCGCATCACGTCTCAGGTCTGAAAACAACCACCAGGATGAACAACTTAACAAAACAAACAAAATGCTTCTTCCTCCTCCCTCTCCCTGACTGCTTACCTGTTCGCCTTCATTCCCACCTGTAACTTGCATGAAATTTAATAAATTCTAAGATTCTAGGCTGCTGTCTTCCCATGACTTTCAGTTCCAAGAATCTAAAAGTATGTCTAAGTTTCTATGAATACATGTTTCTATCATTTGGATTTTGTAAATCAGAGGAAGCTGGCAATCCATGGGTTTGATCTGATTCAGACTCTGGGGCACACACATTTTGTTTCTAAACATGAGATTAACATGAAAACTCCCAACGTTGGGCCAGTATCGCTCCCATCCAGAGCTGGTGACCAGGGCACTGCTCTCCAGTTGACCTTGGCCCCCACCCCCTGGGCCCTGTCCATTCATTTATGATGTCACCTACTTCCCTGAAGGCCCTTGGGTTTGATAGCCCTGTGTGACATCATTATAAAGTTCCAAAAATCGGAGTATAGAAGCTCCCATGACTGCCAAAGGCTGAGTTACTAAAACCCTAAGATTCTGACATTCTGAGGGAAACAAACTCATTTTAAGGTTTTTAAATGTCATGATTATACCATCCTATATTCTTTTAATTAAGTAATTTTTTTTCAGGGAATGAAGCCGAGCAGGAGGAAAGGAAAAGAGAAGAGGAAGGAAGAAGCATTTATTCATTTTATTTATGTCGCTCATCTTACTCTCTCTCTCCATCTCCCTGCCCCGGGATGCAAGCCCACGTCCTTGGGATGTATGTGGATTACACCACCACATAAACCACCAGGGCGTGCTCATGCATGCACGCACGCACATATTTTTTTTGAAGGAGGAAGAAGAAGCACTTTCGTTCACTGTGTTCAGTCGTATATCTTAGTTAGTCCCCTGATGCCAGGACACAAACCCACATCCTCAGGAGGTATGTGGACAGCTGTAGGTGGCCGATCAAAGTTCCTCCACCAGGGCACGCCGAGATTTTTCAACATTCCATTTTTCTGAGATATGAAAGGCCCCGAAGGCCAAAGGTGCTAAGAGGCTAACATTTTAAAGGTTTAGGATTTTGAAGTTGAATGTCTCGAAAGATTCTCAGGGCCTTTGCTCATAAATTTTTAATGTGGATGATTAAATATGTCTGATGCCCAAAGGCCCTAGGTAGATAATAAAGCCCTAAGGTTAAAGAGTCCACGATTCCAAAAGTCTAAAGTTCTAGGATTCTCTAACTATACAGTTGTCTGGTCTTTGCTTATTTCATTCTACAACATCAAAGTAGGTGACAAGCATCCCCACTGGCCCAAGACTGAGGGCTTCCATGCTAAGGCAGGAAGCTTTGGCCGCTCTGTCTCAAAGTTCTCAGAATCCACATTTCCAACCTGAAATTCTAAAGATGGAGGATTATAAAGGTGTGTGGATCTATGTACGTTAGTGATTAGGTTTCTAAGGATCTAAGGTTTTACGAGTCAATGAATAAAATGTCTCAGGTTTGTGAGTATGGAAATCATAATTCCATACCCTTATGGAAAGCAGCATGGAGATATCTCAACAAATTGAACATGGAAATTCCATTAGATCCCAGCATCCTGTTTTTGGATATTTACCCCGAAAAGATACAAAACACTAATTTTCCCTTCCTCCAGACCACAAGATATGTGGACACCACACCAGCAGCCCTCTCCCTTCCTTCCCTCCCTTCCTCCCACCCCACCCCCACCCCTGGGTTCCTCGTGTGTACTGCAGCCCTATTCACAATAGCTAAGAACTAGAAACTACCTAAGTGCCCAACGTCGGGTGAATGGATCAAGAAGACATGGTCCATATGTACAATGGAATACTACACAGCCCTTAGAAGAGATGGAAACCCTGTCATTTGAATCAATGTGGATGGATCTAGAGGGGATGATGCTAAGTGAAACAAGTCAAAAGAAGAAAGAGACTAGATGACCTCACTCAGAGGTAGAACGTGAATAGACAAAGCATAAGAACAGATGAAACAAAACCAACCCTTGGACACGGCATTAGAACTGAGGTGACAAATTGCAGGGAACAGGGCAAAGAATGCGGGGCAGGTAGGGGTGGGGCCCACTAGACAATGGTAAAGAATGCTTGGTAATTTGAAGGTGAGGTTGGTGTGTTGACACATATTTGAGGAAGGGGGAACCTGCACATTTATATTATTTATATTATTTTGTAAAGCAAAAAGTTCTATGTTTCCAAGACTTCCATTTCTAACGGTCTCAAGATCAAAGAATTCCCGAGTATGATATTCCAAGGTCCTAAGATCTGATGGTTCAGCGTTTGGGAGCCTAAGAAAGCATGCTTACAAAGTCCCACATTTCTGGGATTATATATCCTTAGGTTTCTAAGGTTGCACTGCCCCATCCAGCAGCCACAAGTCACATGTGCCCTTTTAAACAGGAATTCATGAAGATGAAAACTTAGTCCCCAAGCAGCACTGGCCACATTTCAAGTGCTCACAGATAGAAGTGCTTGTGGTTAGTCTGTTGGCCATAACAGATAATAGAACATCTGTCTCCACATCTGATGGACAGATGTGGAGAGCGCTACTGGATGTTACTGGTCCATCAGGATTCCAGTTCTGTGTGTCTAAACTCTCCTCCCTTCCTCCAGACCACAAGATATGTGGACACCACACCAGCAGCCCTCTCCCTTCCTTCCCTCCCTTCCTCCCACCCCACTCCCACCCCTGGGTTCCAGGTACCGGCCAAGGCCTTGATCCGGGAACACTCAAAGAGGGAGGCCGCTGCAGTGGAGGCCCCTGGCTGCTCCCGCTCCCAGCCGCGGTCAGGACTCTCCCAGCGGGTGGCAGGGTTGTTGTTGTTAGGGGTGGGGAGGCCCTCCATGTTGTCCATTTCCCCTGGTACCTGCGCCATCGGGGAAGGTCAAGCCTGGAATGGTAGAAGCAGATTAGGACTGGAATCGGGGCCTGAGCTCAGAGGCTCCACTTCTAACAACCACTGGTTGTGAGTCCGGTCCCCTGTCTCACCCTCAGTCTCCCTGTCTTTAAAGTGGACGTCATAATAATAATTCCCGCTTCACAGGGCTGTGGTACAGCATCTGGCTCAGCATCTGCACAGGGTGGGGGCTCGGCAAACTGTCCTTGTTATCACGGTGAGACCGATAACCTCGCTCTCAACAGAGTGCCATGGTGCAGTAATTACAATAACTAGCACGCATTGAGCATTTGCCTTGTGCTCAGTGCTTTATGCTATTTAATTCTCACAGAATGAATTCCTTGAAGATAGGCTTTGATGATTAGGCCTATCAGGAAACTGAGGCATAAAGGGGCTAATTCACTTACCTAAGGGCACATCACTAGAAAGTAGTCAGGATTCTAATGCTGGCACTGTGATTGAAGGATTGCATTCAAGGTCCCACTGCTTCAGCCTTATAGCCACACCCTTTGCCATACTCCCAAAACAGGGGTGGGAGGGGGTGGAGGAGAGAGGTTGGGGGACAAGCCCTGCCCCTTGATGCTGGGTTTGGTCACATGACTAGCTCGGACCAACTGAATTAGGAGACGTGCTCACGCGGGATTTCTGAATCTAGGACTCAGGAGAACTTGCATGTCGCTTACACTTGACTGCCGCCAGGAGAAAGACACCCCTAGGGAAGTCCAAGTCCAGGGCCCCAGTCATTCCAGCTGCGCCAGCTAGAGCAGCCCAGCAGGCAAAACACACCCCCAGCCTGGAGAGAGTTTAGCTGCCACCAGAAAACCTGACCAGCTGAGCCCAGCCTAAGTCAGTGACCTCAGACTCCATGGTTAAATAAATGCTTAATGCTTTAAGACACCGATTTGGGGTGCGGGTAGGGGGTTAGGCTGCCTTATTGTGGCAATAACTAACTGACACATTGTCCGACTCCAGAGCGATGCTCTAGATCACTGCCAGGTTGTAAATATGAAATTTGGGGAGACATCAGATAGACCTCCTCTACATCTGTTCGGGATGCTAGACCTGATTCTAAGAGGAAGGAAAAGGACAGAAGTGGAAACTTCTCAGAAGGGTCAGCCAGTTGCCAGTTCACCATTTTCTGGGAAGGCAGGGTCCGGGTCAGCGTACTGGAGATTGTTCCTTTGGTGGACACTCCAACATCCATTGCTGTTCTTCCAGGGCTACCCACCACCTGTGTGACCTTGGCCAAGCCACTTCCCCTCTCTGGACCTGAGTTTATTCATTGATAAGATGGCAATATAGTACCATTCTCAAGGGGTGTTTGAAAATGAAGTCAGTTAATAATGCAGAGACTATGGACTCTAGAACAAAGCATTCCCTCCATGCATGCACCTTACTGTCGGAATTCACCCTCTGGTCACACAGCCTTGACAATCACGGTGCCTGTGCTGGAGCCACACAGAAAGGAGTTCAAGCCCTGCTTTACTCTTGCTGTATCTTTAACCAGATCTCTTTAACGTGACTTCTCTGTGCCTCAGTTTCCCTCCTTGTTAAATGGTTATCACAACTGTTTCTTCAATGGAGGCCACTTAGGGATGGGGGAGACACTTAGCACTTTGAGGGCACTCGGTCAGGAAGGGGAACAGCCCTGCTCAATATGCGACTGAATGGAAAGGTGCCGGGGAGGCGGAAGGGGTGTTCTGCAGCCCAGGAAAGGCTGGCCAGCACTAGATGGGGGTGGAAGCGGATGCGTTAACCCTTCCAAGGCCGCATCTTTCTCCTCTCTGCAGTCTAGTCACCGTTCCCAAGGAGGGGGACCAGGGACGGACAAGGCCTGGGTGGAAGACCTAGGCATGGCGCGGAGGCTGAACTGGTTTAAGGGGTAGGGGCTCATTCTTTTCTTGACCCTCCGCCCGCAACCAGCGGTGTAGATCCTGGGGGGCTCAGGCCAAGCCCCCGGCGCGCGGGGGGAGGGATGCTCGGGCAGGTGGGGAGATGCCGGAGGGAGGGGTTATGCCGGCGGCCCCCCACGCCGCTCACCTGGACCCGCGGCCGACGGTGCCGCTGTCCCCGCTGCTCGCTGGGCCCGACCGCCCTCCCTGTCGGCGTCCGCGGCCCGGCGCGGCCCGGCCCGGCTCTGCTCGGCCCCGCCGGCCAGGCCTCTCCGCCAGATCCGCATGCGCCGCCGCTGCCGCGGCAGCCGCTGCCGCGCCTCCCCCCACCGCTCGCGCGGCCGCCGCGCTCGGCGCGCCCCCGGGACCCCCTCCCGCCTGCGGTCCCTCGCTGTCCCAGCAGCCTGCGACGCTGGTCGGAGCACGGTCAACACAGGGCCACAGCTGCACTCGCGGGGGCCAAGGTAACCTCACACACCGTCACACACTCCCACACTGTCACACACACCCGAGGGCACATACAGCGTCGCAAACATCCACCCCCTCGAATGGGGTCACACAGGGCCAAACACTCAAATTGTCACACGCTCACATGGGTCCCTCACTGGAACAGTGCCCGACAACGGCACACACTGTGACAAACTCAAATAGTGCTACCACCACCCACGCAGTGTGTCATATAAGCACACGTGTGTCAAGCTCTCACAAACTCCTATGGGGTCACAAAGAGTATCATATACTCACACACTGGAGCTTCACAATCACACGATGTCACACTTTTACACACTCAAACTGGTCACACCAGTCACACTCACATGGGGCACACACATCCAGCACCAGCACCGTCACATACCGATACATCACACAGTCACATCTAGCCTCATAACAACACATCCACAGCTACACACTCAAATGGGGTCGCAGTGTCACACTTACATGACACATTTGGTGTCACACACCGGTCTAACAGTCACTCTCCCATGTAACACTTCTCACACATGCCCCATATCCCCAGCGTCATGGATGCACACAGCATCACATGCTAACACACGGCGTCAACCACAGTGTCACTACGAGGTCACAGAAGAACAGCATCTATGCCTGCCATATGAGGCGTCGCTGGCAGTATCGCGCTGTTGCACAGAGGATGGCACATGGTGTGGCCCACAATCATGTCTTTTGGCGTCACAGAATCACACAGGGTCACACGCGCTCAGAGACACAGTTACCCAGTGTCGCACCCACACTGTCCTCTTTCACTTTCTCCCCTTGCAGCTTTCAGGAGGCCCTGAGCAGGTGAGCCCCAAAAGGACCTCCAGGCCAGGGAGAGCGGTGGGCCGGGCCCTTGCTCCCCCCGCCCCGCCCTGGGTGGCTGCGAGATCGCGGAGGCGGGGCACTGGGTGATAGTCTCTCTGAGCCGGGTCCACCCATCCGGTCCGTCTAGACCGGCACCTACAGCTACCCTTCCAGTCTAAGTGGCCGGCGGAGGGCGGTGCGGTGCAGCAGGTGGAACTCTGACTCCTGCTCCGCTCACCCCTTTTCCCCGCCCCCGAGTTAGAGGCGTGGCGTCTTTGGCCCCGCCCCCAGCCCTGAGCCCCGCGCCAGAGGCGGGCTATGGCGGGGCCTTCGGAACCGCCCCGCCCCGTCCCTCCTCCTAGATTACTCCCGGGACCCGGGACCAGCGACCAGTCGGTGCCCGCGCGTCTTGCAGCCGCAAGTTCTCGCTCCCCCACCAAGCGCAGCATGGCAGTCAAGAAGATTGCGATCTTCGGCGCCACGGGCCGGACGGGGCTCACCACCCTGGCGCAGGCGGTGCAAGCAGGCATGAACTGGGGCCGGCCGGGGATGTCACGGGCAGGGCATTAGGAGGGACTATCAGCCGGGCAGGGCCGACGCGGGTGGGGGTCAACTGTGCCTTGGTATGTGGGGACCCAGCGGGCAAAGCAGGCGGCAGAAACGGGGCACGTTTGAGATCCAATTGTATATGTTTGAGGAATAGGAATTGGCACTGGGAGCCCGAGGCACTCAGTAGACACGTTTCAATCCAGGGGCTTATGAAGTATCATTGTGGTGGTGCTGGTGGTTAACACACCCCAGGAGGCCTTACTGAGCCGGGGTTCAGCGTGCCCCTCACTCTCCCGCCTCCAGCCCCCCAGTGTTAAATCTTAACTCCTCTCGGGTGAGCTGAGAGTAGTCTCACCTCACTTGACAGATGAGAAAACTGTAGCCCGAAGAGTGACTTGTCCGATGTCACAGCTGGAAAGTGGCACTTCGGGGTTTCCAACCCAGCCAGCGCTCTTGACTGCCCAAGTCCCCTGGATTTGGATACCAAGACTGGTCGTTGAAAAAGAGAATGGGGGTGGTTGTGAGCTCAAATGGAGAGGCTCATGGAGACATGGGTGAAGGCCTTGAGGACATGGCCATGGGAAAGGTGATGAGGACTGAACATTAAGTCACCCTAGGAAAAGATACGAACCGCCCACAGCGTCCCATGCCTCTAAGGTCTAGACTTCAACGCTCAGCAGGGCTGGGAGTCCCAGATAGAGGGCTCCTCCCTGCCTGCCTGAAGATATTGACTATCTGAGTGTCCCAAAAGGGTGGGGGCCGCCACCATCCCCCTCTGCCATCTCCTAGCCGAGCCCTCCCTTGAAGGGACACTGAAAGTTCCCCATTTGGCTCACTGCTCTCCTTGTTCCCAAAAGACCGAATGAGGATCTTGACTTCTGGGGAGCGGAGAGAGAAATTTGCTCATCATCACTTCTGGGGGAGGAAGTAAGAGGGAGAAGTTGAGAAGTGCTGAGTCACTTTTAAGGATTCCCAAGCTGCTGCCTTTCCCTTATTTTTGGATTCCGCTGACTTCCACCATCCACCCGGCTGGTCTCAGCTGGAACTGCACTCCCAGAGAACCGTGACCTGGGGCTACCGGGAGACCTCACCAGAGCTCTGACAATTGTCACCTCAGCTTGGAGCCTCGCTTTCCCAGATCAGAAAAAGAAAGAACTTGACTCGCTAGGGTTTTTATTTATCTGGGTGGTTCTATAGGGTTAAGAATTCAGATGAATTTGGACTTTGGCTCAAACCCCAGCTCTTCCTTTTACCACCCTTGTGATCAAATGCTTTGTCCTCTGTGTACCTAGATATCCTGAAATGGGGCTGAAAGTGGTAGTACTTACCTAAGGGGCTCTGATGATGATTAAATGAGATAACATGTGGAAAGTACTGAGAACTGTGCCCAGCATATACATGCTCAATGAGCACTCACTCCTTAGCTAAGTGAACTCAGACTTCAGCTGTGTGATCCTGGCCGAGTTATCTAAAACTGCCTGTTTCCCCATCCTCAAAATGGGTATTTTAATAATGTCTACTCTGTAGGATTCTTGCAGTATGGTGCTTTTCAAACTGTGGGTCATAGTGAGTTCTGAAGTACATCTAATTGGTCACATAGTATCAGAATGTGTTACATGTTAAATATTGTTTTTATGAAATTTTCAGTTACATAGATACCACTGGGTTAGCCTGTGACATTTATTTTGTATTGAGTGTTGAGACTTTTTTTTTTTTAAAGGAAGGTGCAGGCAGAAATGAAGGTGAGTAGGCAAGCAGGAAAAAAGAGAGAGGAGAGGAAGTGCTTTATTTATTTTCACTTAGTTGTGCACATTGGTTGTTTCCCCTCAGTTCCTGAACCTGGGACCTTACTATGTATGTGGGACTACTCCCTGGTGTATTAGAAAGCTAGGCCACCAGGGTGCACTCAAGATTTTTTTTTTTTTTTAAAGGAAAGATGCAAGCAGGAATGAAGGCCAGTAGGCAGACAGGGAGGAACAGAGAGGAAGAAGAAGCATTTTTATCTTATTTTTATTTATTTTCATTTAGTTGCTCACAGTGGCTGTTTCCCCCTGGACCTGAACCCAGGTGGATGTGATCTGCTCCCTTTGGAAGCCATTGACCTAACCTCTGGTCTATCAGGGCATGCCAAGTGTTGAGATTTTTTAAAAAGCTTAAAAAAGGGGCATAATTTCTGCAAATTATTCTCAAATAGTGTGTGTGTCTGTGCTATGTATATATACAAATATATAATTATGCATGCTTTATTATATGTATACGCACAGAGAGAAGGATAAAGCAAAAGCAAATATGAGAATCAAGGTCTTGCAACTTTTCTGTAGTCCTGAATTTCTTTCCTTTTTTTTAAAAGGAAAGTGACAGGCAGGAAGAGAGGTGGAAGAAGCAGTTATTTATTTTATTTAGTTGTTAACCCTGATTGTTCCCCCAGCCCCGGTCTCAACTGCAGTCCCTGGGCTTTATGTGGACTTTGCCATGACCACAGGCAGACTTAACGCCTGAGCCACCAGCGCGGGCCATGAATTTATTTCAGAAAAAAAGAAGACATGAAATGTAAGGAAAGTAAGGGGTTTGGGGAAAACGCTGAGTAAGGAACACCCTGCTTTGAGGAATCGGGGTTTTCATGTTTATAAAATTGTCGGCGTTGGTGCATCCTGATGGTGCAGGTGCAGTCCACGTAAAGCCCGAAGACCCGACTTCGGGACCCAGGCTGGAGGTGATGACCGAAAAACAAATAAAAAACTGCTTCCGCCACGTCCTGGTGGAGCAGCATTTAGGTCAGTCTCCTCCAAAGGGGCAAGACCACATACCCTTGGGTTAAGAGTCCCAGGTCTGGGGAAACAACCAGTGTGAACAACTAACTAAAAACGAAAATAAGTGCTTCTCCCTCCTCTCTTTCTGCCTGCCTGCCTGCTCACCTTCATTCCAGCCCGCACCTTCCTTTAAAAAAAAAAAAATTTCCTTCTCTTCAAAAACAAAATGCCTCTATTTTTTTCCTTCCTTCTTTAAAAAAAAAAAAAGCCAGGTTCCAGGGCCAGGGTCACAACCAAGATAAACAACTAAATAAAATGTTTTTCTCTTTCCCCTTTCTGCATGCCTGCCCTGACTTGCCTTCATTCCTACCTGCATGTTTTCTTGAGGTCAGGGAGGTCAGGCAGTCAGGGAGAGACCCCCGCATGACTCAGGTGGTTAAGGCACAAGCTATGAAAGTCGTGGACCCGGTTCAAGACCCTCAGCCAAAGGGGTAAAAGAGAAGTCAGGAAGATGGTGGCAAATATGCCACAGACCCTGGACCCACAAGGCCCTTGGTTTATTCTGGTTCAGCGGTTCAGCATCAGTGGGGCCATGACAGGAAACACAGCTGGTGAGGGTACCTGGGGAAAGAAGCAGAGGGGACAGCAGAGGAGGCAGGAGACATGTGATACCTGTGACGCACTGACAGAAGTTGAATAGGTGGAGAGGGCGGTGGACACAGTACTGGATGACAGGAGGGCCCCACGCCAGGGGGCCTTTTTCAAGGCCCTCACAAGGAGCATAGACATTTTTTTCTTTTTGGGAGAGGTACCAGCAGGAATGAAGGTGAGTAGAGGCAGGCGGGCAGGAAGAGAGAGGAGGAAGCAGCGTTTTTACTTTTTATTTAGTTGTTCATCTTGGTTGTCACCTACCCCCTGCCCCACCCCAACCCACGCCCTGGGACATCGATTCTGGTCCTTGGGAAGTATATGGATTACACCCAGCTGGAGGCAGCAAACTCAACCAGTACTCCACCCAGGTGCACCAGCACACACAAAAAAAATTTATGTAAGTCTATCCATGTCATAGCATGTATCTGTATATCATTTATTTCTATTGTCAAATACTATTCAATTGTATGGATCTTCCACATTTTATCCCCTCACACAATCCCTTCTCCATTGGTAGATATTTGTACTGCTTCCACTTTTTTGCTATTATCAATAATGCCTCTATGAACATTTGTGTCCGAGTTTTCATGTGAATATATATATGTTTTCACTATGCCCATACCCAGATTTCCTGGGTCATATCGTAACCATTTGTTTCACCTTTTGAGGAAGTGCCAGTTTTTTTCCCCAAAATAGCTGAGTCATTCAACACTCCCATTAGCGGTGTATGGGGATTCCAATTTCCCCACAGGTACACCGATATTTATTGTCTGTTTTATTATGGCCATCCAGTGGGTGTGAAGTGATATCTTGATGTTTTTTGTCTTTTAAGAAGGAAGAAGCATCTTTATTGCATTATTTAGTTGTTCACTCTGGTTGCTCCCTCCGGGGCCCAGGACTGGAACCCTGGGGGTATGTGGCCTGCACTCCAGTGGAGGCAATTGACCTAACCTCTACTCCACTAGGGCCTGCCTTGATGTGGTTTTGATTTGCACTTCCCTGATGGCTGCTGATAGTATCTTTTCATGCGTTTATTGCCTTTTGTATATCTTCTTTTAAAAAAACGTGTTTAATCAGATGATCTTTTGCCCAGTTTTTAATTGGCATATTCATCATTTTATCATCAAGTTGTAGTTCTTTATACATTGTAAACACAAATCCCTCATCAGATAGATGATTTGCAAAAAATTTTCTCCCATTCTGTTTGTGGTCTTTTCACCTTTTTTAGAAAGAGAGGAAGGAAGAGGAGGATGAAATCTTTTTTCTAATGTTTTTTTCAAAGGAAAGGTGCAGACAGGAATGAAGGCAGGCAGGGACAGGCAGGCAGGAAGAGAGTGGGGAAAAGCAGTTTATTTTATTTAGTTGTTTATCTTGGTTGTTTCCTTAGCCCCGGGACAGGAACTCAGGTCCTTGGAACGGAGTGGACTCATCAAACCACTGCTCCACCAGGGCTCGCTGAGCATTTTTTAAGGAGGGAAGGAAGAGGAGAAAAAAGCACTTTTATTTAGTTTTGTTAGTTGTTTCATCAACCCCACCCCAGCCTCAGGTCATGGACCCAGATCCTTGGACTTTACCTGGTCTCTGCCCCACCCGCTGACTTAGCACCTGAAGCACCAGGCAGGCCTCTTTTTATGGTGTCTTGTGGTCCTTGGAAACACAAAAGCGTTTAATTTTGATGATGTCCAGTGTATTTTGGTTATTGTCGCTTGTCGTTTGGTGTCACAGCTAGAAAACTATGGCCTCATCCAAAGTCAAAAAGATGTGTATCTGTTTTCTTCTAAGGGTTTTATAGTTTTATTACTGACATTTCAAGTTTCGGGTCATTTTGAGTTCATTTTTACATATGGTGTGGATTTAACTTCATTTTTCTGCTTGTGGATATCCAGTTTCCTTAACACCACTTGTTGAAAAGGTTATTCTTTCTCCCGTTGAATTGTCTGGAAACCCTTGTTAAAAATCAACTGGCTGCATTAAATTGTTCGATATATTATTTAATCCTACAACAACCTTAGAAGCTAGAGGCTGTTCTTAGTATCACCGGAGGTCCAGAGAGGTTAGGTGGCTTGTCCACTGCCATGCAGGTAGTGGTATGGCTGGATTTGAAACCCAAGCTTTCTTTGAGGACTGAATGACTAATTAATAGTTCATGCATAATAAAAACGAACATATGGAAGGCATTTGGTACCTGGCACATAGTGAATGCAAAAATGATGTCTGGTTATCATGGTCATTGCCCCAGGGTGTAAAAATCTCTCATCATTTGATTTCGACATAGATGATGACGGCTATAAGAAAAATGGAACGATTTTATTGTTTTTCCTTCTCCTTTATCATTTTCAGAATAATGGATTAATCCTTTGATAGCTGCCAGTGATGACCAATGTAGGTTCTTTGTTAGTCACACTATAAACTCACAGATTTTCATATATTTGATGTCTTGCTGTGGAGGTAGGGGTGGCCCACCTGCCCCTCTGGTCAGTCTTCTTATAAGGACTCGCCCCACCCTCATGACCTTATATGAACTCAGTTACCTCCCAAAGATTCCACCTCCAAATGCCATGGCATTGGGTGTTAGGGCTTCAGTATATGAGTTTGAGAGGGGACAAAATAGCAGAGCCCATAGCAGAGAACACAATGAATAATTGTATTATTTTAATATCACTGTTTGCAATACACCCTTTACCACTGTTTACATCAGAGGAGGAAATATTTTAGCCAGGGACTTTTTTTTTTTTTAAAGAAAGGTGGAGGTAGGAATGAGGGTGAGCAGGAAAGCAGGCAGGAAGAGAAAAGAGTAAGAAGCACTTTATTTTTATTTAGTTGCTCACACTGGTTGTTTCCCCTACCCGGGACTTGAACTCAGAGGTTCATGGTTTGTGCTCCTTTGGAAGTGATTGACCTAACTGCTGCTCCACCAGGGCTGTCTGTGTCAGCCATAGCTTAAAAATGGTGTGTGTGTGTGTGTGTGTGTGTGTGTGTGTGTGTGTGTGTGTGTG